>CM077106.1:31449404-31461247 GCA_039619505.1 Cimex hemipterus | reverse complement strand
TATATATATATATATATATATATATATATATATATATATATATACATGTGAAAATAAATGTATATAATGAGGTTAATGAGGTTCGCAATATAGACATTTTAGGTTTAATCAAAGTATTTGAACTCACTCAAAATCTGTATAGATGGGTCATCTGTTTTGGTAGTCTGATTGACCAAATTACTTCTTTCTATTCTATATCATTTTTATGTAAGGTCTTGGTGGGGAGTTCGAATCCTGCTCTTAATCCTTACTGATATATTAATAGATCTATGAAATATAAAGTTGTTTTGTTTATATATGTTTAATTTTGAAAAAGTGGGGCAGGAAGAAGGGATACCAATTCATTTTTATTTGAGGAATCGGCTTCTTTGAGTGAAAGGGAACAAGGATAACGGTTTGTCGTTTGGATTATTAGAGACGGTATTATTAAGGAAAGGAGGGATAAATTGTTGGGGATTTAGACTTTGAATTTTTTTTTGATGTATGGAGTGTAATGATTGTTATACATGTTATGTGTATGTATGTTATTGATCCCGAATTTGATTTATGATATTGGCCTAGCTGCGGTTGATTTTACTTATGTTTCTTTTGTAGTTGATGCTGGATTTATCTCTGGTGATGTAAACCATTTCTAATAAATTATGTTTAAGATTGTTTTGTTCTGTATTTAATATTTTTAAATCATTGAAATCGAAATTCTGTTGGTGCTGAAAATGGTGGGCATAGCCAGTGCTGTAGGATTTTATTTGCAATAATAGATAATGTTGGTTTTTCATCTTATCTTGATATTGGGATGTAATCAATTTAGTGCTTTTGCATTGGCATTATTGTTGTATGCAATTACCTCGAGTTATTAACAAGAAAACCGATCACCTGAATAGACTTAAATGCCGAGGAAATGATCAAGCTGCATGCTTCTTTCGAAAAGAAATCGCACTAAGTGAACAATTTTTTCGTTAAGTTTTTCTAAAGCTATGTCTTATTATTGTGTCACAAACCCAGATGCTTTCTGAAAGCACTTAGCCACTTAACAATAAAACTGCACTCCAATAATGCCTTCTTTATTATTACTTTTCCACCCAATTCCTTTATTTCTTCCTCTTTGTTTGTGAATATCCATTGTCTCAAACACACAGTCCTCTGTTCGTTTTCCACTCGGTTATCCTTTTTGCCAATGTTTCACCTTTGCCCACTTTCATTTTGTGTTGCAATACCGGCAGAATCAACTTTGATGTAAATGTATTTGTGGGTGTAATAACTGCGCTCTTTAATAGCTATTGTATCCCCCGTGCTTATAGCAATCCTATTTCTTCAAGGGACATGATTAGTAGCCCCCGATTCATTATTCTAAATGTTACGTTGTTCACCCCAGAGTACTTCCTCCTTCAAAGCAAGTGTAGCACTACATTTTGATAATGTACCACTCTTCTTTAAATGTCAATTTAGCTTGCAGTGTCCTGTTAAAAATCCTGTTAGGATCCGCAGGTTTTCTGCTTCTTGATACAGTCTATCACTAATTTCCTTCCGAAATTCGTTAGGAGGTTCTTGGATTGTTTGTCCAATGATTGATTTCCATTGTTCCCTCATTTTCTTTTTACCCTTCTGTCTGAGCTTCTCATTGACAGTATCCGTTCCTATGCCACATAACAGTTCTTGTCCTGTCAGCGGTATAGCAGCCTCTTTAATTGCAAGGGTGTCTTCTTTCACGTCGCCTTCTACTCCCATCCTGGACCCAGCAGAGGCTGACTTTGTTCTGCGTACCTAATATGGTTACTTTGGTTTCACAGTTCAACACCATCTTTGAACTGATATTTGAGTTTACTGCTTTGATGACTGCTTGGTTTCTATGTGCGTGGAGCTCCGAATAAACCTGGCACATGGCGTAGTTCCCAGATTTATGTCTGCTAGGGATTTCATAAAATGTTCATTGCTGAACATTCTTTTCCAGTTTAAGGTTTTATTAATTCCATCGACCCTTAGTTTTGACTTTAGGCATCCAACATTTCCACCGCAAATCTTTCAACGTTAATAATCATTATGCTGCAATAAAACTAATAGTTTGTATAATGCTTAATGTAATTTTGTAAAGTGTCATTATGAAACTGATGATAAATTTTCATTAACGTAGCAATTACTTTATAACCCTGTTGTAAGTGTCGTTTATATAAACTGCTCCATAAATGTTCAACTAAGAGGGATAACAATAATTTAGTGATATCTGTCAGAAAGGATACACACAGCTTGTTCTGACATCGACCAACATTAAAGCTCAGGCGGGGTTCCAGGGGGTGTTTGCCGTTTATACAAACATCCCTTAATATTAACGGAGATGTTTTTGAATGTACGGTTCTATCGGTAGATCCGGGAAATCTCTGTGATTATTTTTCAGTTCTCCGTACTGGTATAAAGACAAGGCGTACGGGACTGGCTGGAGAGTAAATGGGACCCCGGGGCTCCAGGAGCCTTTTGATGGCTTTTAATTGGATAAGTTCTTCGTTTATAACTTAAACCTCTCTCTCTCTCCCTCTCTCTCTCCCTCTCTCTCCCTCTCCCCTATCTCCTGAAATGAATTAAAGGAGTACATCATGTTTCTCCGTTGTGTGATACTTTCTGAAAGAGCTTAACAACTTTAGAGGGCCGAAGGTTAATGGCAATTAATAAATTAAAGAAAAGAAGCAAATTGGTACTTTATCCGTTGTCTTCGACTTTAGGTTAGCTGCAATCTTGTAGGTCTTCGATATGACTTTATTTATTTGGTGACAAAGTGTAAATGAATTTAATTTAGTTTAAATGAAAAGACTAATTAATTGTCATTTTGTTAACATTATTTAAAGCAATTAATTATAATTTTCATCTAAAGTTTTTGGTTGAGATGAAAGATTCGAACCCACGGCGTTCGGCTAATACACCGCCACTCTAACCACTTGAGCCATTGTGACTTCGATACCCTTGGACACCAACTTCCCATCTTAACCTACAACCGTATTGTAAAAATATCCCTTTTCGGGACACTAATTTTTCATTCTAATCACAAACCTTAGTTGAAAATAATTATTACTTAATTAATATGGTCAAGTATGGCCACCAAACAAATATTGATTATTTAAAACAAAGTTAGATCTTTTGCAAACGTTCGTCGGAGTTTTTACAAACTTTCGTTTTAATTAAGTTAGTATTACCTAAAATTGTGTAATCTAATATTCGGAGTTTGCATTCCATTAATTGGCAAACATTAATTTCAACATACCATACTCGTGCCCGAAAGGTACCTTGAAATTATTTTTAATACAAGCTGTTGACTGAATTCGTCGCAAAAAAGAAATTTCAGGCTATTCAAAGCTTCTTCCGTTTCATTTTGTTATTTTAGGCAGATCTTTATGGAAATTCGTTTTACATTTTTCATCAACTTCGTAATATGAAAGCCGAGGACAGTAATTACCTTATCTCCCCGGCCCGCCTCTCGAACCTTTCTACATTCTATAATTGCCTGTATAATAAAGCTCCACTTGCATATTCCATTACCTTGATGTCGGCGGCAGATAGTGCACAAGAGATTAAAAGATCAGCAGCATGTCACCTTCAGGGAGCAAAACTTTCAACCACCCACTGTGTAGAAGGAGGGGCTCAGCTGCATGTCGTTTTCTTCCTGTAATGCACATTATGAAATTTCTTCACGCTCGCGATACGAACACACGCTTTCTTGTAAATTGCGATGTTTCAACCTCACATCAGCCCACCCTTACAATTCTCATCGTCAGTAATTCAATCATATCATAACTAATCATAATTCAGCGGTTTTCTATCTGGCTTTTCAGTCAAAGTCAAACCAGCTCTTTGTCAAAGTCATTTTTCCTTTGAAAGTCAGCTTTAAACTCATAAAATTTATATTTTTTTAAATTACCAATCATATTGGTATGTCAAACGCTTTAAAAAAATTAAAACAATAATAAATTATTGGTTAAAATTGTTTCTGTAAATATGTACGTCGAAACTAATAAACAATAAATAAATAAATAATAAGGATAACCAGTACAATGGTATAACATACAACAACCTTCCAGTTTATGCGGTTCTATAATTGAAAACAGGTAGTTGTCTGTTTGAACATTTTAACCATTAAACTATGTTTTATTTACAATTTTTATATTGAAAAAATGTTTGTAATTCGTAACTTCGTAAATGTTTATTATGCAGACTGAAGAGGGGAGGTTGGTGCCCCCGAAAATGATATTGATATAATAAAAAGATATTTTGAAATGGTTGTCAGTTCCTGAAAAAACACGATATTCAGCATGACAACACCCAGAAGCTAGAAGAGAAGAATAAAGTTATTTTAGTTTCGTCCAGATTAAAACCTTGACCTAGCACTATCGGAATTTTATTTCTGCCTACGGCAAATTGTTCATTCGAGTTTTTCGCCTTGAAGCCTTACATATTTATAATACTATACGATTATTTATAAATATAGGCTTCTATTTACAAAAATTTCCAAGCTTCAAGATAGATAAACACATTAAAAGAAAATAGGAAAAGAAAATAGTAGGAAAACAACGAATCAAGCGACTCAATATTGTACGTACGTCTCATCTAAAGCAAAGAAGAAACCGTCTTGCCGCGCCCTGCTTATAACCTAGACATGGTACTATCGGACTTTTTTGATAACGGCACATTGTTTTATAGATTTACCTCGGAAAATTAAAAATGTTCAATCAGCGCAATACGAGTTTTTTCACCTATAAACCTGGTTTTGCTGAAATCAATGTTGAGGTGAATAAGAGGTGTTAAACTATTAAATTTAAACTATTAAATTTTATTGAGAGCTGACTAAGTAAACAAAATATAAATAAACACATTGAAGGAATAAAAATCTTTGTTAATTGATGTTGTGGTTGCAATTGATGGATGCAGTATAGAAAGGAACAAGCGCTTTATTGATTGATAAGAACCAGCAGGCGAAGCCATATTCTGTCACCACTATATTGTGTCTTCCCACCCCTATTCCGTCCTAACCCAATGAAAGTAGAAATATTGCCAGCCAGGGAAGAAAAGCTGTGTTTATTCCTTCCCTATTTGAGGGTTTCTTGGTCCGTTTGCTTAGAATTTAATTACGGCTATGTAAACGATTTTTTCCCTTTAAAGTATATTGTCTGGACGATAATTCCCCTTAAGCTCCATATATTGCCTGGGGGAGAATATTGCTGACATAGACGCCGGCCTATAAAGAAAATCAATCAGTAAAAGCTCACAAGAAGTCCAATAAAGTGCATCAGACAATTCGTCATTTTGTGTTCAGTTGCGTTTCAGCTTATTTTATGGGATTTCTTCTTCGTATCGAATCGATCGAATATCACTTTCCTTCCGTTGGTGCTAGAAGAAAAATAACCGTACATATAGGTCAAATTATCTTCCCTATTCATTAGTGGATGGAATCTGCCGGACAGTATGGTCATGTATGTAAATTAGCCTTTTTTTTTTATCGTGCCTTGTATTCTCTTTGGCAACTACTTTCACATCTATACGCTTTGGCTTTAAGCCATATGTTGGTTTTTCGTGTGTTTTTTTAAAGGGGCGGGACTAGCCCTCTGTTGTAGTTGTTTAAGCCCCACTTTTCCCTAGGGGCTGTCACGTGTGAATGTGTCATGTGTCATCTGTCTCTGAAATTCGCTCTTATTCATAATTTTACATACATATGTATACGTTTTACATATATAGAGGTTTTAAAAAATTTCCGTAAAGTCGTAAAATTATGTAACGTAAAGCGAATTTTCCATTAGTAAAATTTAACGAATATAGGAGGACCAACGTCTCTGTACTTACAAACCCGGTTGACTAGGCCAAACTTCAAAATTCAACAGGACACAGGCGCAATAAATTATTTGGACAGATATACCGTTGAATGAACTATTAAATTAAGGACACAACGCCGTGTAGACGTGGTGAATGAAGGTAGCCTCACCATCAAATTTTCGGCCTTCTGAAATGTAACCCACACAGTCTCTAAATCAGCGTGGGACAGTGGGAAGTTTATGGGCCGGCAAACAGTTTCGGTCGTCGATGGTCCGGTCCTCAGCGTGTTTACCTTCTTTTTCTCATCTTCTCGATCCGGTTTCTGACTCTGCTTTTAAATGTATACCACTTCGATATTCTAATATGCCAGCTTATCCTTTTGACCATCAGGTCGTCAAATCCAGAATAGAAACAATACATATATATGGATCACCATATTTCTGGTCCCCCAGAGTTACTCAGGCGAGGTCGAACCTACTCCATTCTCGGTAATAACTTATTTTAACTCTCCAGCCGTCACAAACTTTTCCTCGAGGCAGGGATTAATATAATAATTACTGAAGTGCCTGCATTTCGGTCACAGCTCCTCGTGGCCGAGAATCGAAATTTTTTCACAAATTTGAATGTATGGTAAAATGATGGGAAATTTGAAAAAAGTTGCTGGCGTCAAGGGGGGCCCGTAGTTGATAGTTCAAGTGATTGGGCGACTGACACGGGTTCGAGGCTCGCTCGTGACACCTTTTACTTCCCAGCCGTCTTTGCATATTGGAAATAATAGTTAGTAATAAACGGATAACCAATGCAATAAATGAGAGAAAGCAATAGAACATAGACAAAATTATGCTAATTATTTAGGAAGCTCCTTATATTTTTTCTACGATATCATTTATCTTTTCTTTTCCCTTTTTTTAAGAAGAGAAATAGGCCTTGACCTCACCCTTCCCAAGAAAGTCATGAATCTTTTAGAAGGTTGCTGTTAAATGTCGGAACAAACAAGCTCCCACGAGATAAATCGTTGAAGTCTTAAGCTCTAAGCCGCGACAGCAGTTTTTATATTCCTTAAACCCCTGTACTCGTCGTAGGTGGAACTCATTATACAAACGTTTACTGCTTTTGTACCGCACTCCGCCCTCGGTGAAAATCGCTTCAGGAATTTGTGGTGGTTGGAAACCTTTATGTTGTTTAAAGGGGAAGGAGTTCGATTTTCATTCATCACATATTTTGAATCCAGGCGGCTCCGTATTAATTGAATGGGGAGGTTGGGGTGATCTTAAGCCGTGTATGCCGTGGTATTTTAGAACTGGGATGAGTGGAATTCAATAGTGCCGAGTTGTCCCATCGTCTCCATCTACGTCGAACCCTTCTCTTTTTTAAATAAGCACTGCGACATCCGTCCTCGCCTCGGATGCTCAATGACCTCGTTATGGTGATAAGGCGGAAAAGGGACACTAAACCGTTTCCTTCGAGTCAGGAATTTAAAGAAAATTCGTTGTTTTTCCTCTCGTAAGACAGACGGAATTTCCCTAAGTTTTTACCGTGTTTCGAAAGCCTTAGGAATATAAATGGTGTCATTTATTGCCGGCGTGTGTTGTTCTTACTTCCAGGAAGATTGCCTCGGAACAGTGTTCTTCTGAGCCAATTGAGGTTCTACAGTCACTTGCCAATTTAGTATATTCTCTCTACATTACTGTAAGACGATATCAGTTTTATTCGAACATTCGGTGTTTTCTTTTTTTCGTAATAAAGGTTAATGAATCCTGTTAATAGCAAACATACAATTTTCAATGGGAATTGTGACAAAGTAAGTTTTCATACGCTGGTATTGGGTTAACCGTAACGTACGACGGAGAAGGCTGAGGGAAAAAATCGCTAGACGCAGTAAACTTAGGATTAAAAAACAATAAGCAGCTAGAGAGGGTAAAACTAAGGAGAGTGATAGGCCTTTACACATACCGATCACTGGCATCTGAGAAAACACAAGTCAAAGGTGACTCCCATTTGAAGTTTATGCACCGAGGAGGAATAAACTGTCACCAATATTATCTTCCAACGCGAAGAAACAGCTCAATGAAAATAATTGCAATAATGACTTAAGAGAAGGATCGAGTCTGCTGCAGAGCTTTGGGAACTAAAAAACCCGGTCCCTGGTCTTCAGTCATAAACTTCTATCAAACGGTATGATTTATTCGGCCTAATTCATTGCTTCTTAAACGACTCATTTTGGCGCAAACAAAATTAACAGTGTAAAGAAGAAACAAAAAGGAAGAGAAATTGCTTCCTAGAGTTAACAAAAGGAAAAAAGAGAGCAAGGAACATTGAAATGAACGAAGGAAGTCTATGTTGATACTTCGTTTGTATGTAAGGAATAAATAATTACATTTCATCCTTAATGCCATTCACGAAACAACTAATATTCTATAAATATAAACAAGAGGTTTGGATCAAGGTCAAAATACTACAAACTTCAGCTACTACTTTTTCGTGAATGTTCTACCCTTATTTATAATAAGGAGTGGGAAGAATTGTTTCCGTTATATACATTGTGTTCAGGTAGATTTGAATTAAATTAAAGTGTTTAGGGTGGTTCGATTATTATTCAGCACATAAAAACTAGTGTTTTTTTAAAAATTGCAATTCATCACAGGCTCATTGTCGATTCCATTAGCAGCACTACTTGAATTTAGATCGGGAAATAGATTTTCCTGTGGAAAGTAATTGTATTCACAATCATTTTCTTGTTTTAAGGTAAAAGGAATATTTTATGTCTTTTTTTCTGCTCCATTAAATATAAATTGGCAAAATTGACATTGTAGCACGGACGGGACATATTTCACGAAGGAAAACCACCGATTGAAACCATGCCCAGAACGATTATAAAAATCATCAAGCGGAAATCATTAAAAAAAAGTATTTTTGTTAAACCTTTTTTGTTTATGACAATAAAATATATGGGGAGGTATTAAATTGTATGATTTTCTCTTTTTATTGCTTGGTAAACTTAAACCATAATTAAACGCCCTCATGAGAGTTCTAATGAAAGGTGGGCCCATCTAAATAGTAAACGTTTAGGCATACAAACATTTACCCCTTCCTTAACTTTTCCTCAACCTTTATTTCAAAAGGAAAATTCCAACAACTAAATCTATATAGAAGAACCTTATATTTCACAATCTCATATTTGTCATCTCTAAATTCAAACTGTTTTTACCTGTATGTCGTTCTATGACGGTCAGGCGTGGGGCTACGGACGGTATGATATAATTGAACCCCTTCGTTTCTTTGGTCGAAATGTATATCGGCTGCCTGCCGCCTTTTTTCCCTTTTTCACGATTTATCTGTAACCCTTGATAAACTTCATCTGTATATATTCTTTAAAGCTTCAAATTTCCTTCCTTCAAACCTTTCCTTGAAGGTTCCCAGGGTCCTAAACCTTCACGATCACCGGATACCTAAATTAACAGCATCAGAAATTATCAGCCTTAAAATATCATGGTTTCCCGAATGTTGAATTTTCACGGGATAACGTAAAAAATAACACTCCCGCCAAACACATTGATAAACATCTAGCACATGTCCATATGTCATCTTTCCTTCGTAAGTCATCATTCCTGTAGGATAAGGAACCTGCACTCGATATAAACTTATTTAATATATCACAATTAATTACGGTTTTTGGTTGAGATGAAAAAAGTTTATGGCACGAGAGGGATTCGAACCCACTAGATACGTCGCTGCTCTGCCACCTGAGCTATCGTGACCTCGATCCACTCGGACATCAACTCCTCATCTCAACCCCACCTTACGAATTTTCCCTCCTCTTGACATATTTCAAATGCCGTGTAATCTGTTTGGATTCTCGCCGACAATTGAAATGGCGCCGGAGAGCTTTAGTGAAGTGTAATTCATTTTTAAATCATTATTCACTATTTTCGTGGCCCGCTCGCTACCCCCCCCCTTCTGTGCACAGTATTTACTAGGTTGCTTTCTTTTCTAGTCCATCCACACTCGTCGTCCTCCTTACATCATCCAATCCCTCCAATTGAACTCCTCACATCACACCCGCAAGACCTGCTCATCCCCAATCGACCTTGTCCTTCCACAACATACAATTTTCGAAAGATCCTTTCTGATCCCAGCCTCTCAACTCTAGAACTCCCTTCCCCTTTCTATTCATCACCTTTCCTCCTTTAAATCCCATCTTCATAATCAGCTCCTCTCCCTCCAAGCAGAAACCTCATGATAATATTTATTATTTTTGTTTTTGTTAATTTTCTCTTCTGGCCCGCCTTAACGCATGCATTGTTCCACGATTTCTATCTATCTTTTTTTTTTAAATTATGTGACTTCATAGAAGGTTATTTATATTTTATCTCATGTAAATTATTCTTAGGGGACCCCAGTCCCAGAATAAAGTGATTTTTCTCCTTCTTCTTATTTATTAATAAATGAAAAAAATAAAATAAAATAAAAAATAACTCAAAAAGAATCTTTTTGCCCGTTTTTCCGTCAGACTGTTGTTAGCCATAGCTGTAGAGTATTTTATTTATTTTTATATATTACATTGTAACTCATTAAAATATTGAATAAAGTATATTTTCATTTAATTTCATTTCAACCACAATTAAACGTCAAATTAAAAAACGTTGTTTCTCGCTAACAACTTAATTATTCTTTATGAAAGAAGAATAATTTATGAGGTTTCTTATGTATCCTATTAGATGGGAAATCAAATTAAAGCAAGCCTTTTCAAGGAATCCGTAGTAAAAGTGAAATAATGTCATTTGTTACCCAATTCTGTTTCTATAGCCTTCTTATATTGTTTTACGAATGTTGTTTTGTTAATGTTCGAACTATACCGTCACAAGGCAAACAAGGTTATTAATGAAAAGTAATGATTCTTTTTTATACACAAATCGCAATATCCTATTATTTTCCATACAAAAAGCGAACAAACTTACAATGTTTTTTATCCTTTAAATTCATTCCTAAATTTTACAAATGTGTGCTATGGTTTTCTCCTAGTCATATGGGCACTACGCTCAGTATATCGACACACTTGATATTTCAGCCTAAACTGGCACTTAAGCTGCTGAGGGAAAAGTAAGCGAATAGGTCCCTGTCGATGTCGTTTAGACGAAAGGTGAGAGTGGAAGTTCAGCAAGCCTTGAATTCAATGTTGAGGTCGTTGTAGGTGGTGAAGTTAGACACGTTAGACGTAGTGAAGAGCTTAAAGAAACAGAATGTCTTTTGATTGAAATGCTTGGATGGGCTGGATATTGGGTGGCTTCGTCGTATCCTATAGCTTTTCTGTCCAAACCAGTCGAAGTGATAATGTCTTGTTCATTGTTAGTTTGTTGTAATGATTTCTCATTTTGACGGCCTCCTATTGTCCAAAATTATGATATGACTCTATCGAACATTGTAGCCGAGCCTGAAAACGAGTGTTCTTTCCTCTCTGCGCTATGGCATCTACAACTCTAAAATATTGAATTTTGGATTGGGACGGAAGAGTTTCAATGCGCACGTATTCAGATTCGGCATATATTAATATTGGGTTGTCCGGAAAATAATGCAGGATTTTAAGTTTTCATTAAAAAAAATCTATATAAAATATTCTGTTTACGTTTACAAGATTACTCATTTGTATGAATGTCAACACTTATTAATCCTCTTCCAAATGATATTGTTTGTTTACCTCTGTAGCATTCCGCTACTTGGAAATAATTCAGTCATCCTTATAATGCAAAGCGAGAATTTCGTACGATTTTCTTTTACGAGTTTAAACTCGGCCGAAGCGGAGCCCAAACGGCTAGAAACATTAACCAAGTCTGGGGCGAGGGTTGTGTTAATGAGTGCACTGTGCAAAGGTGGTTTAAAAAATTTCGGGAGGGAGATTTCAGCCTTGAAGATGAAGAAGGTCGTGGAAGGCCTTCCTCTCTTAATGATGATGTTCTGCGATCAGTGGTGGAAGAAAACCCCAAAACAACTGTTCGAGAACTTGCAGAGCAACTCAAAGTCAGTAATACGACCGTCGCTGACCACCTCTTTGGTCAATC
>CM077106.1:31402482-31449304 GCA_039619505.1 Cimex hemipterus | reverse complement strand
ACTCATCAAAAAAAGGTAATGGTTACGGTATGGTGGGCTTCATTTGGTTTAATACACTACAGCTTCTTAAATCCTGGCGAAACCATCAATGCTGAATCATACTGTAACCAAATTAATACCATGCATCAGAAATTGGCAGTAATGAAGCCCTCTTTGGTCAATCGGAAAGGGCCCATTTTGTTGCATGACAACGCTCGACCACATGTGTCACGTGTAACGTCACAAAAATTATTGGAGCTTGGCTATGAAACTTTGCCTCACCCACCCTACTCTCCGGACCTCTCGCCTACTGACTACCATTTTTTTAGACACCTGGACCACTACTTACAATCACATAATATTCAAAAATCAAACGGAACTGGAAAATGCATTTATTGACTTTATCAATTCTAAAAATTCTGAATTCTACTCAGACGGAATTAATAAGTTACCAACACGTTGGGAGAAATGTATTGAGAGTATGGGAAATTATTTTGATTAAAGAACATTGCTTTAAAGTAACTAGTTTCTTTTTTTTTTGTTTAATACCAAAATCCTGCATTATTTTCCGGACAACCCAATAAGTATGACAATTAACAAGAAACCGTCCCAGTGATGATTAAATGAAATTTTTTTTTCACTTTGTGTAAATGACGGTTCTATTCACAGAATTTATTTATTAAAATCATTTCATATATTTTATTCAGACTTGATTGTATTGAGTGTAAGGGTAGAGTAAACAAGGATATACGGGC
Source organism: Cimex hemipterus (assembly GCA_039619505.1). Lineage (NCBI taxonomy): Eukaryota > Metazoa > Arthropoda > Insecta > Hemiptera > Cimicidae > Cimex > Cimex hemipterus. The sequence goes on along the minus strand of CM077106.1, from coordinate 31,448,570 downwards.
ACAAATCATACTTCTGTCGTAGCTAACGGCCGTTCGTAAAAAAAAGCGGAATTACTGCATACAATTTGAAATTATCCTAAAATTGTTAATAATACATTGACTTTCGTCTCGAGTCATTTTTTGTAAATTCTCGACTGGCCCTTATGTTGTAGATTTAGACGTACGCGTAATATGCTGCGCCTCTGTGCTTAAACCAGTCCCGTTTCTTTAAGGAACTTGATTAGTAGGCCCGGTTTCAGTGGCTGAATTTCTCTTACGGTTATATTTACGTCTCAAAGCATTTCCTCCTGCGAGCGAATGTAGCAGTTCGTTAATAGGTGACCTCTGCTTTGCAGAATCTGCATTTACCGGCTTGGATTATACCAAACTTCTTTAAATGTCCCTTTAGTTTGCAGCGCCCTGTTAAGAATCCTGTCAGGATTCGTAGTTTTTTCCTGAACCTTTGATACATTCCATGGCTTCTTTCCTTCCGAAATTTGTTAAGAGGTTCTTGGATTGTTTCTGTCCAACGAGTGAGTTCCATTCTATCCAATCCTCTTATGAGGTTTTTTCATTAGCAAGTTTGCTTCGTGGGAAGGTAAATAAATAACATAAATTTATATTTTGTTTCAGGTGATAGCTTTCATCTGCGGTTTGATGGTCATGGTCCTCCTCGTGCTAGCACTTGTCAGCAACGAATGGCTGATGGCCGCAGGCTGGAGGCAGGGACTGTTTTCCCACTGCGTAGGAGAAACGGCCCCGACGCCGCTTCCGTTCAACGTGAAGAACGAAGCTCCGGACTGTTACAAAGCGAGGGATGTCGGTGAGTACGATAATTTATTCTGATATTTACCGTCGTTAACTTCCAACCCCGTCAGGTAACTTATTCGGATTCGGATGGTGTGCGAATTACGGACGGGAATGTCCCGGCCATAAAATCCGCCTATCTAATGGCCCTGCTCAGCCAAACTGACATCTATCTCCATTTGAATCGCATACCCTTTAGACACTACCTCTTTTCTCTCTTTAACAGTTCTTCTACGTCCTGAGCTCCCCCTCCTTAAATCGTTATGTACGGCTAAATTTGCATGGAAACCCTTTTCCCTTTCCCTTCCGTGGGTTGGGTTGATCCTCGTTTCCGCGAATGCCGATTTTATCAGCGCATAACACATGTAAAATGAAGTAAATTAATTCAGTACAAATTAAATTTTTAAATCAATCATATTACAAATTAATAATATTACTAATGGCATTACAATATTATATGATATTTAAATATTTCGGATTTATAACCAGTTACATTTGATTTTTGGGATTATAATAAATAAACATATATTTATAAATTTTCAAGAGATCGTTGTGACATGAACACGTCAAAAGCCCAACCCGTGATAATGCACATTAACACAAAACTAGAGAAACAATGACTATAAAATAAGTGAAAAATAAAACTCATAAAGTTTTACAACCCTTATCAAAGAAACCTTAATTATGGATATTTATCGTTTTCCAATATTAAAAGTATTCAATTGAATCAACACAAACAACTCAGTGAATATGGGTATTCGTTTAAAGTCAGAAATTTATCAACCTTAACAACATTAAGCGTAAAATACAGGTTATTTCAAAAAGAAAAAAATCAGTGTTAACAGAAGGATAAATTATTATTATTTCAGTATTTGTATAACTTTTAAAATTGTAATTATGTATCAGCGATTAGGGATGAGGCCAATTTGAAAGTAAACGTGCGTACCTTCGACGAGCTTTCCAGGAGCTTTGCTATATAACTCTTACTCTTCATTCGAAAATTTTGTTTCCTCTCTGGACTCATTCACTATCTCTCTTTCTGGTCATTTGTAGTTACACTATTTTTATACATATGTCTTTCTCTTTCTATCTATCTTTCTTTCCTCTCTTTCTTGTCCCTTCTTTATTTATGTCTGTTTGTCCGTCATCCTTTCAGCCCCATATTCTCTTGCTTATTATGCCTCTCTTTCTCATTAGCGACTTTATCTTTATATGTAAAATTATAGTAAATAAAACACTATTAATTAGCAAGATTTTATTTTGTAGTATCTTTTATAATGGTGTTATCTTAATTACAATTTCTTTCAAGTTCGCCAGATGCGACTTCGAGCCAAATGTGTTGAAATTCATGTCTAAGAAACTCATGTTAATTCCCATCAGTTACAAACGTATTCGCATTTTTAGCTGAATTTTCATGTTGTTCAAAATTCCAATTTTACCAACACTAATCGTTTTAATGTGAATCGATCGTTATCTTCGCGTAAAAGGATGCCCAGGAATGTGTAAATATTAAGCCGTAATCACCCTTGATACAAGACCATTTTCGCCGTATATATCATTCGGTGTTACGTGGATTAGTCGTAATCCTAGGCCAACTGGAAAATACTTCTCAAATTCCCCCGTTTGGGACAGTCGCAATCATCAACCATTTCAACCTTCATCGTGCTTCAGGACTAATTGAGACTATATTTCGTCGTGGCTTTTAAATTATTCGTAAAAAATTATATTTAAAAAAATATCAGTCTTTGTCAAACTGAAGCATATGTGACACATATAGATTATGCTTTGTTTTTAGCATCCAAATGTAGAATCATTCGAATGTCTCAATTATAATTAGATTTTCAAGGCTAGGCATTTTATAAACATGGTTCGTATAATTTGGGTTCACGTGAAAAATGTTTTGCCTGATGTCATCCTGTCCTGGTTCTCATTCTTTTTTAATATTGGCATTTACATTTTCCTCTCTGACGTTGTTATAAATTGTTAAATTCGTTTTTAATCCGTCCTGCCCCAAGCCCCAAAGGCCCGAATTAATTTGTCGGCTGGATTCGTTTTAGTTGTACTGTAATTAGCCACGCGGAGAGCCAGACTAGTGGACATCGCCCAACCGAGCTGGCAATTACAGTGGTAGCTTGGGTAACGCTATTACTCTGGTCTATCCATTGTTCAGAAGTTAGCTTCAAATCCAATTAACTCAATTAATACGTAGATGGAACGGCGAGCGTTGATTGGTGGCAAACACCATCGTATATTAAAAAAAAAGGTTATATTATCATGAACAATTTTATCCACATTATTATTATTTAATATTCATGTTATGATTAACAATTAATTTTATTTTTGCTGGCCTCGGATATTTCACGTTTTCATTACTCAATTACCCCGACCTTTTTTTCTTTCTTCATAATACTAGTTAAACTAAACAGAAAAGTTATAAAACTTAAGAATAATTTAATATATAAATTGAACATGGACCCATTAAAAATTATTTTTGAGAATGTCTTAGAAACATCTCATCCGCCATGTGCCATGACGCGTTTTTTGTTTGCTTTTGACTTTGCTTCTGAATCAGTGAGTGTATACGCGTTATTATTTTTTGTGCGGAATTTGAATTATTTTAATTACTGCCACTGGGTCTTATTGAATCAAAAACTTACTAACGATTTTGGGTACAACAAATTTACAAATGCCCTTTTATTATTGACCTGTGTTTAGTGATTGACACTGATTAGTGTTTGATTGACAGAGTTAGTGTCAGGAGCGGGATTCAAACCCACGATCGTTGGGTTAATGCTGCTCTAACACTTATCATGATAGCTCCAGTTGTTAGCAAGGACAGGTATTGAGCCTTCCATAATAGCAGCTCGCGTATTGAGCCGAAGGTGATGGGTTCCAATCCCGTTCGTGACACAAGCTTTTTCATCTCAACCAAGACCATACATAAAAAGAATAATTGATTGAAACAATTGTACATTGGCCAAAATAGATCTTGAAACGTAATTAATGCACGCCATGTAACCTCTATTTTTACAAGTTTACAAGAAGTTACAAGTATGAAAAAAGGGAAAAATTATTTTAATTTTATTATAATAATTTATTCAAATCTTTGATTAAAAATAATTAAATCAATATAATTGCATAGTGATCCATGATCCTCCAGCCATACATGTATAATGATTTATTATGAACCGGTCCCTATCAACACCAGTGAGGAAATGTCGTTTTGTGCTCTTTACAATGTCACCAATAGTTGTGTTGTGTTATGTCATTGATGGCGTAAATTGTATGGCGATATCTTGTGTCCCCCCTCGGGTGTCACGGTTGTATGGTAATGTATGTTGTACTCCCTCGCTATTACCAGTTCTATTGGAATGCTACCGATTCCAGAATTCATATTATGAGGCTGTGTTGTGATTCCATGCTGGCTTTGATTTTGGCTGTATATATTAACGACTATATCTAGACAGCAGTCTGACATGAAATCCTGACACCAGACTGACAACATCTTAACATGAGACTTTGTAAGCTATGAACACTTGTAGACCGAAATCTATTTTGACCATCAAATCTCAATAATGCAATCGTAATTGCTGCTATTCATATATTTGGTGGGATCGGAGATGTAGACCGATGAATGTTATGTGTTGAAACTTGGCCAAGCTTTCGGTGTTTTATTTGTATGTAATATTTTCTGTTTAATTTGGTATTTTTATAGGTTTGGATATGATTTGAATTTAAACTATTTTTGAATGTAGATTTTCGTATTTCAACCATGCCCTTCAACACTTAACTGGTCCCCCAGGCCAAAAAATAAAAAATAAAAAAATTAAACTAAAACCAACCCTATCACAGGTGAACTAAAAATTTATACGAACTTTTCTTATTAAACAATTATAAACAAGTTATCTTAGGATTTTTTCTAGATCGTCTTTGATCATACTTGTCTGCCTATGACTAATTACACGAAAATCTATGCTACGACTCAAATTAATATATTTTCTGTTAGAAACCTATAAAGAAAATACTTGGATTTGTCAGTAATTCACACATTTTACGCATTAGTGAACTTTATATAGTTTTAACGCAACAAGGGATGATCACAGTAGAATATCGAGACTCTTGAATCCCGCACAACTTGGAATGATAACCTCTTAAATAGTACTGTTAGTAGATGTGATTTGTAGGTGTATTTTAATTGACTTAGATATAACTTTGATCATGTGTGGAAGACCAGCTTCAAAGATAGGGATAATTAAATAAAGTGAGATAGACAAAACGTGAGAACCAGCAACAGCCCTATTATTCATTTCTAATTTTGATTTAACATTTGTTTACCAGTAGTGTCTGTAATGGTAATAATTATATTTGTTACGCTCAAGTCAAACAGTTTAATTTTTTATTGTTACAGCTTACATTAAAATAGCAGCAGGGCTCTGTATAGTGGCTCTAGTCACAGATGCCATGGCAACCATCCTTACAGGAATAGGTCTTAAAACTAGCGATTACCGAACGAAGTACAAATTCTACAGGATAGCAGTATACGTTATGATATTATCTTGTAAGTAGTAAAATAAAAATTATTTTTCTTATTGTTCTTTATTAATGATGCTCAATATTGTACAGACAAAAGTCTAAAATTGAAACTGTTATGCTTTTGTCATATAAATTATGAAAGTTATACTGTAAAATACTAACAGAAACGTTTTTGTTTTAGTAATATCTGTTTTGATGGCTCTTGTGGTCTATCCAGTATGCTTTGCAGCCGAACTTAATGAAGGTAATTGTTTATGTTGTTCACTATCAATCGGTTATCATTTAAGGGAAAATAATTGGATTTTGCAGTTAATTCTGTGAAAATAAACAAAGTGCAGTCAAATGTAATACTTAACCATGTTGAAAATAAGATTCGGTTATTTTGTTAAAATATTAATACATATAGTGAATATTGTACTATGCGGAAATTTTTGGACTAAGCTGTATTTTATGTATTATTCTATTTGAACAATTTAATATGTAACGCGTAATTTTTAGGGATAGTTAATTAATAATTATTTAGAGATCATGAGATGCGGTTTGATGTGATGAGGTTTAGAATAATATTTTGTTTATCGTGCCAGCTGTGTTTATCGATAATAATATTTATTATTTATTGAGATCATCTTCAGGGTCTAGGATTTATGCAAATACATGTAAGATATAACAATGAAGTTGTACAATGATGTACCCAATATAGAAATTTTAGGCTTAATCAAGGAATTTGTACTCACTCAATGTGTCTGTTTGCCTGTGTGACGTGTTGAGAGATTAGTGTGATATTAATGCTTTTTGTTTATATTTTTTTAAGGAGTGGGGATAGAAATTCATTTTTCTATGAAGAGTCGGCTTCTTTGGGGGTGAATGGGACCGACAATGGAAAAAAGAGGACCACACAGAACAAAACAAACATAAACTTAACTTTTTAGAAATGATTTACATCAACAGTGATAAATACAAGATCAATTACAACAACAGTAACAGATGTAATCCCAGCCGCACCTATGCTAATATCATAAATAAAATTCAATGTCAATAGCATACATATAACGCACAAAACGTATAATACAACATATAAAACAATCATTACACTCCATTGGTCAAAAAATTCTATATAGTCTAATTCTTCAACATCATTTCTCATTTCCCCAATAATTTCGTCTACAATAATCTTGAAGGGCTAACCAGGTCCGAACTACAAATTATTTTCGGTCCCTTTCACCTCAAAGAAGATGACTCGTCATACAATTCGAAAGAAATTCAATTCAATAGAAAAAAGAATTTTTTTCTCCCTACCTCGTTCCCCACCTTCAAAATCAAGCATATAAAAAAAAAAATCATATCTCACTAGCACTTTCAACACGACCCCACCGTGACACTTCTACGCAGAAAATACACTTTGAATGAATACAAATCAAACCTAAAATTTTTAACTAGTGTACATAATTGTATAAATTCATAGTCATATCTTCTATGAATTTGTATGATTCAAACAATGTTTATAAATCCCTGGCGCTGAAGATGATCTCAATAATGATTGAAACATTGGCAGATAAGGAAAACGTTTTTGTAAACCTGCATCGTACCAGAGCGCATCTCACGATCTCTAAATAATAAGGAATTTGAATATTTGTATATTGGGCTGGTGCAAAAATAATGCAGGTTTTGGAAAGGCAGTTTCCATAAAATGAAGGAAATATTTTTCACTACAATCTATCCTTGATAACGTGTAATAAGTGCTTTCATTCCTCTGAAGTAAAAATCTTTATTTCGATTAACAATTAAGTCTTGGGAGTCGTTTTCGGCTTCGCCGTTTTCTTTAGAAATTTCATCTTTCAGTAGGTGATCAAAATGCCTAAAATAAAGGAATTTTTAGACAAGAGGTCGGGTGAATATTACAGGTGCATATCCTAAGTACTTAAGTTTCCACAGAGTTGGCTTTGCGAGGATTGGCCTGGCGTTATCGTGAAGAAGAATCGGCCCCTTACGGTTTGCCAACGCTGGATAAAGACATTTGTAAGACATTACACATTCACGTTTCACTTGCGTTTTCTTTCTTGGCAATATTCTTTACTGCGATAGTTTCATCATAATTCAAGTAATTATACTGAAAACCCCAGCAGTACACCACCAAACAGTCACTATAATCTTTTTGGTGCAGATTGGGTTTCGGGAGGTGTTTTGGCACTTTATCCTTTCCCTGGCCTGTACACCTCTTGTTATAGTACAGAATCCATATCCCATTGCACGTGATGATTCATGATCGAGAAATGATTCATTTTAGTGGCGTAACACAAGAGATGGGCAAATTTCAAAGGGTCGATATGTTTTTGCTTCGGTTAGTTCGTCGAGCTTTTTTACTTTACCATTTTCCTCCCGATGGCAAACAACAGTTGAGTGGTCAACACTAAGCTCTTCCGAATTCCAATTTTTGTTCAATCAATGTTTCGAGTTCTACAACTAAAGCTTGCACCGTGCTAAAGCGTCCTTCCAAACTATATTGATATTAAGCGCGGTTTAGGCCCCATTTCGCCGAAGTTTAAATTCGGTCAAATAAATTTGACGAAAATCTAGTGTGGGCATCTTGAGTATTTAGTATTGTTTATATGACAAGCACCTGCTATAATAAAAAAACAACTTTTTAAAACATCCATTAATTTTGCACTTACTCAATACTAAACCATCATAGCCGAAGGTTATGAGATCATATCTCGCTGACTAACTTTTCCTTATACACTGGCAGGCAAAACTTACATCCATTTGTAATATAATTTGATTTGCATTTTTCACCTTTTTGACCTCTTATAATTGAGTCAAAGTAAAACTAGTAAACTGCTAAGGAAAATGAAAGAAACACGGACATAGAAAATTTTTATTTAAATTTTGTTTTAGATTTTTAATTAACATTTCACTATCACGTATTTCCACCTCTTGTCTAAATTATTTCTCAAAGACGCCTCAGCATACTTTGTACCAGTCTGAAAATGATTATTTGCGGGAGGTTAGCCCATTCTTCGGGAAGAGATCTTTCAAGATCATGGAGTGTGTCAGGAAGTGTTGCACGTGCTCTTATTCCTCTTTTGTGACTATCCCAATAATGTTCTATGGGGTTCAATACTGGAGAACGGACTGGCCGGGATAAGACCATGATATTATGCTGTTGAAGGTACGTTTGTACTTACGAGCGACTTATGGACTGACATTAGCGTGCATTAGAATAGGCATGATGTTCCAAAATTTCATGTTCATAGCAAGTGGCCGTCAAAGACCCTCCACGAAGAACAACCATCTCTGTGCGACTCTCCATTGAAATTCCAGCCCAAGCCATCATTGGGCCACTTTGAACGTATGTAACGTTTGTTAGCTCTGGGAAAAATTCCATGCTTCGTACTTTGCATTTCGCATTCTCCACGCTCTTTCACGCCCATCTGTAAATAGTAGAGCAAATCCTACACTCATCTGTAAAACGTACAGCAGTCCAATTGTCTAAGACCCCCCAATGGTGTGTTCTCAAGGAATGAGAGCCGCACAACTCTGTGTGTTCTGGTCAATTCTGGACCTCTTACGGGGCGATAAGCAATCAGAACATATTGATTTAATCTTCTTCGAGCAGAGCGTTCGGAAATGTGGACACCTCAAACTTCCTGATGCTGAGGTTTCGCTTGAACAACAGTAAGATTCCGGTTTCGCCATCAATTCTCAAAGTCAAAAACCTGTCATCCTGCGGTTCTGTAGCCCTACGACGTCCAGTCTGGGTGGTAGGAACCCGTTTCTGGAAAACATCCAATGGCGTCTCGCAGAGTTGCATAGGAAACTCCGATGGCAATAGCCGCATACTTGATGGTACGTCCTTCATCAATCAGTAGCATGAGCAACATCCTCAGAACTTAGTGGCATTTTTAAGGATTAAAATTGAAATCAAGAAAAAAAGATGAAAAATAAAGTTATTGCTTCAGAAATCAAATGAGTCTGAATAAACATTTTAAATTAAACAATGAAATTTTTTTATCCTTGTTTTAGATTATGATTAAATGTGTTTATGTCTACTTGAACGTCCCAATTTAAAACATAGTGTAAACAAATATTTATTGAATGAAAACAATGTGATAAATTAAGAGCTGAATTGTCTTCTATCGAGAAAATGAAACAAAATCAGTTGGGTGGAATATTTTGCCTGTCAGTGTATATTTTTAAATATTATTGATGTTGTATAGAGAATAATTGAACGTAGTCTAATGAGAGAAAAGCTTTTGGATGTTTCTTATAAATATTTTTGGATTTATATAATTTTATAACTAATTAATCTTTTATGAATGGTATTGGTTGAGATAAAAAAGTCAAATGCCACGAGCGGGATTCGAACCCACGACCTTCGGCTAAATACCGCTGCACTAACTACCCGAGCTATGGTGACTTCGATCCACTCGGACACCAACTTCCCATCTCAACCTCACCTTTTGAATTTTCCCTCGTTTTTGCCATTTTTCAATTTTTCTAATTTGTCAGCTCGTGACACTGACTTTTTTTTATCTCAACCGGTACCTTTCATAAAAGATTAATTAATTCAAAAAGTTAATTGGTCAATCGGACCACGAACTGTAATGAACAATTTTATAACATTGGGTAAATTATTGTAAAGTTTTATACATTTAGGAAAGAATGTATTATAAAAACTATGTGAGCGACACAACGGCATTTTAATTGGGGTTTGAGAACGCGTAAAAGTAATTTTTTTAAACTTTAAGATAAGAAACAATATCAAATAGGTAAAATTATTTGTGTATTGTTATTACGCCATGGAAAATAGTTAAAATTTTGTGTTTTAACAAATCGTCAATTTTTAAAATGGATAAATTATAATATTTGTCATAAATTATAGAATCATAGTTCAGATTACAGATATAGCGAATACACATATTTATGTAACTTATAAAAATCTTTACTAGAAAGGCTAGAAATTGTCAGGCGTAAGTTATATTTGGTAGCATTAATGCATTAAAAAGCTCTAAGCTTCCGGACTAAACATTTTAAATTCTGTAAAATGTAAACATTCAAAAATCCTTTATCCTTGTTTTGTATTAAGGATTAAGGGTGTTTACCTCTAATTCAAATTCACAATTTAAAACGTAGCATTAACAATTTATTATTTATTAAAACATTGAGACAAATTACGGGTAGAGTTTTTAGATAAAATGAAAAAAAAAATCAATTGGGTGGGATTTTGGCCAGTGTATATAAAAAAGTGTAATTAATTTATATGTATGTTTTTTTTCAGGGAATCGGATGGTTTGGGAGTTCGGATGGGCCTACGGAGTTGGTTGGGGCTCAGCAATATTTTTATTCGGAGCTGTAGTGCTTCTCCTGTGTGACAAAGAATCCGAAGAAATCTATTACAAAGAACGAAAAGTGGGTGGGGCCTAGTGCGCCGCCCCCCTGCCCGATTTGGTTCTGTAGCCAAGTGTCGGCAGGGAACCCAAACGGAGGTAGCCACACAACCTACGACATTACACGGGGCAATTTATAGACCTTGTTTCAAATTAAAGATATGATTGAACAAGAAAACCGATTAATGTCCCCGATCAAACATAACTCAGTTTTATTTTTTTTTTTAAATAAGTAGGTATCGTTTTATTTAATATTAACCTTTGGGAAACACAATGAATATATTAATCTATTTTTTCATCGATTCTTTTACCCAAATCATGCTCCAAGTTTTTTTTTTGTCTACGCTCTTCTTAAATTATTAAAAATTTTCTTTTCCAAATGTTTAAACTAATTATTAACGTGAATAGACAATACTTTCTAACCGCATTTTGCCAATATTTATTTTAAAACACGTAGTTTCTTAAAGCAAACATCGTTTTTTTGATTAAAAGCAAAAATTTAAAAAAAACGAGAAAAAAAAACGATTACACAATACATGCACCAACTTTTTCCTAGATGTTGAAGCAGCAGAAAACTGCACTTACAGCATAGGGATGTTTTATTTAATTTTAAAAAATGTGGTTACTCTTTATTCTTTAAGAGAGCTGTGACGTAGACAATATTGTCCTTAAATAACAAGTATAATTTAATGATTTATCAATACTCAGTTGTGAGTATGATAAAATTTTGTTTTCATATTAGTAAAAAATTTATTCTAGACAATTGCTGTAAAGTACAATACAGTTTAGTATAATTTAAATGGTATAAAATAACGGTGCCATTGTAAGGCACTTAATTTAATTGTAAAGAAAATATATGAAACTATAAAACTATATCGGAGATTGTAATGCCTTCATTTTTATCCAAGGCTTTTGAATTTGCATTTCTCAAATTAAAAATTAAAGCCTTGTTAATAATTATGATTGTTTTATTATTTATGACTTGACAATATTGGCTATTTTGCCTTTTATGGGAATAATATAAAAAGTGCCTGCATTTGGAATTTATTAAGGAATATCAGCGGTTTGTTTTTGAATAAATTTATGAAAGTTTTTTCTTTTCTTAAATTGTTGATAACGCGTGATTTGGGTAAATGAATTGTATAAAAATTTCAATTCGTTGGCTTTTTTAAAGTTATTATTTAAAATAAAATAAAAAATGAATGATTTGTTTATAAAACTGAGAATCCTGGCAATGACACTTATATTAAATATAATTGGAGATGAATATAATAAAAGAATGACCATCTTTTATCGTCAAGAAGAGATCTGCTGCATTGAGATTGTTTTAAAGCAAATCTCTTGAATTCCATTTTGGCCGAAAACTTTTACAAATTCCTCAAATTAAAGTGATTTGTAAACTCCAGCTTGAGGACGGGCTTTTTCACAAAAACGTATAGTTTATAGTTATTTTAATGCAGACAGAGGTCGGAGTTTTCTGAAGGCGCAGTACGATTAATATAAGAAAACAAGGACTATGTCTAATTTTAACTAGATATTTTCAACATTTAATGTGGCTACCTGTTGACAGTGATTTAGAGTCATATTTTTTAAAAAGATTGCCTCACAAACTGTACAAAACAAAAACGAGAAACTTATGTTTCGATATCAACTGTTGTGTGATAAATTGGGGATTGTGACAGTGCTCCTGCCGTAATGGGGAAAAAAAGAAACTAAACGATAAAAACATAAAATGTATAATAGAGAAAGCGCTCTCACGCTTTTTATATATTAATAAGAAAAAGATGGACATTTGAATTTAAAGGTACAAGAATACGGATGTTTGTATGTTGTGACTTTGAATCTACGATATAAAAACAAAACAGTAATATCGTCAAAAAAATAATTGAAAAATGTACATAATTTATAGAAACATTTGTTTGTTCTCTATTGTAAATGTAGTCTTTATATCAGAAACTTGTTTTAAATTTAAACTTAATTTTGAATTTTCAGTCAAAATCCAAATCTGCTCTCAACACTATGTTGCTATAGGTGCCATGTGCATATTTACTGTTTAATTAATATTCAAACTAACTGTTATAAATGTTGATATAATTGGATTTTTTGTTTAAATTTTGTACTATTGATTGTGAATATAAGTGTTCGTAATTCTCAGTTACCTTATGTTAAATTAGATTCAACGACCCAACTCCTAAATAGAAGCAAATTATTTTTAAAAAAACAAACCAATCTATTTAAAATATATATGAAATTATGTACAAATTATTAAAATTGTTTCAGACCAAAAGGAGAAGATTCAATTATAAATGTTGAAAGAAAGAAAAGAGCAAGAATAAGATGGGATATAAATAGTGTTGTACACTTAAGAAAACAAAACAAAAATTTAAAAATTAACATATCTCGAGATGATGCTCTTATTTTATATAAATAAAAGAAATGAGTGTATATACATAATTTAAAACTTCCACGTATACAGTAGAATAAGAAATTATATAAAACATCAAAAAATAACGTAAATAAAGTAATGCAACAAAAATTTAATAAGTTGTCTACAGACTGCCATGTGGATTTTTTAAACCTTAGTTATTATAGATTAATTTATTTTAATGTCTGATAAATTAAAATAACAAAATGAAAACATTTGAAACATTTGTTTTTTCGTTAAATTTAAAACTTAAAATGTGGCAAACCCCGATTGTAAATACACTGTGTAGATGATTGTTTTTACATTGTATACTATAATATTTGAAAGAATTATTATTTTTAACCGTATCAATAGTGATTTTATGTAGCTGTAGGTGTTATTATGTTAACTTTATTTATACATGGGTGGATCTACTTATATAATATGTGTAACATGGAACTAAAGTCCTTCAGGTAGATAGGCATGTTGTATTTAACCTAAGTTTGTTTCGAGTTTTGGTTGCCAAATGTGATTTCGCATGATTAAATGGTAATTATTGAATGATTTATTGACAATTCGGGATTTTTAACTCTAAACTCCGGTTCACCAGTGAAACGTGCAATTAGCGGATTATTATCATGACACTCTTAAATTTCATTTTTTATATTTGTTTATTTTTCAACAAAACATAATTGACAATTTAATTATAATGAAAAGAGGGTGCTGTGATAGATTTTAATAGTGCTTCTTCATTACCCACCAGAATATTTTGAGGTTCCTCTGCTCTGATCAAAGATATTACAATATCGTCCGTAACGATGATGATGTGTAATGCTTTTTTTGTTGTATTAATAAAATTTGAAAGGTTTATTTTTTTATGTATTAATATATTTCAATTTGTGTTAGGCCTATAATTGTATAACATATCATGTATAAAGCTTTTAATATTTTTTAAGGAAAGAAACATATTTAATTTTTATGGTATACTAAGAGGTAATATATTAAAAATAAATGCTACTGTTTTAAATAATAAAAAAATGATTAATTAATATTTATAATGATGTATTATAATTATATGGATGTTGCATTTATTTGATTTAACGTTTGGTATATAAAACGATAAATTTAGTAATATAGAAAATGAATGTTTGAAAAAAAAAATATATATATATAAAAGTGGATTCACTCAAAAGATGTGTATTTTCAGCTACTCGGAGCACCTGGCTTATTAAATATTTTTTAGCAAAATATATCCATCTCATCTCTGGTACTAATTTGTCCATGAACGTTTACACAAGAATGTTGTAAATATATTTTTATGGAAGCCAGGGAATGTGTACTGTTTTTTAAAATGAGGACCATTTTAAACTGGATGTAATTGTACATAAACATACGTTAGTTATGGCTGAAGAGAACACCTCATAAACCATATATTTTTAAATGAAATGGATAAAAAGTCGTGAATTGTTTGTTTTGCAGAGTAATATATGTGTTAATTAAACATACATTTTGTGATATGAGGTGTTTTCTTTGACCACGATTGAATAAATATTCTGATCTGTCTGGTTAAATATTAATTATAATTATTCATGTTCTGTGTATTATATGTACAGATCATCTCCGTAAATCCTTTTCAAAACTTAAGAACAACTTTCCAAACATTTATTTTAAATCTAGTAATTGTAAAAAAAGGACTTAGGCTACAATGCATGTTAGTTTGTAAACGTTAGTTTTATATTATTACTTGTCGTTTATATTAAAAAACAAAAAAAAAATTAATAAAGCGTGTTCAATAATAATGTATACAAAACAAAATTTGCAACAAGCTGTAAAAAAAGTATCGATGAATGGCGATGCCCATTTTGATATTACTCCAACAATGAAACTTCAACATCGGACTGCATAAACACATTTTGATTTTTAAAAATGTGCAAAAATAAACAAATGGAAAATTGATGTTATGAATTTTTTAATGCGTCCTTTCTGATGATCTATGATGGTGATTGGGAAATATTTTTGGTAGCTGTTGAAATCTTTGTTTAATTTTATGTTCAGTGCAATCTTAGTAATCCGAACCTGTGTTATTTCGAATTCGGTCCTTCTCTTTTGGCCGAGAAATTTGAACATATGGGGAAAAAGAAGGAAATACGAAAAAAAAAATGTTGTAGGCTATGTCGATGAGTTGGTGTGCCGGTGCTCAAGTGGTTAGAGCAGCGGCGTATTGAGCGAAAGGCCGTGGGTTCGACTCCCGCTTAGTAGTAACTTTTTCTTCTCAGCCACACTTTACATAAAAAGTATAAATCAACGTAAATAATTATTTTGGTTAAACAGGACCAACAAAAATACATATGCATGCTACATATTTTTTAATAGTGCACAAATCTTTTTCAGAAACTCATTATTTTAACATTAATGTGTTTTTAATAAAAAAAGGAAATTGCTTATAATTAAAATGGGTCTACCAGAGTTTTCGTTGACCAGTTGTTTTGTTTAATAGATACGTGTCATACGTACATATATTTTTTATAATTTAAATGTGAGCTTTCATGTTAATTAAAATGCTGTCCAGTATTGCATAAATAAATGTTTTACTTGTATTCCTGGTCACCAGAATTTAAAGTGATCCGAACTAATGATTACAAGAGCTGGTTCAGATTACCGAGACTGCACTGTATAACATGGTCAATAATAAATTCAAGTCCCTCCCGGGCATGAGGTTAAACTGCGACCATGCACCCCTCCCGTACCTGGTGGCTATCCTTAATCTCCCATTCCATCTACTAACTGTACAACCTTACCCTTTTTTCCCGTAACCACCCTTTCCCAAAATTAATCTTTTCCTTTTCCTGTCCTACGCGTCCCAGGGTCTAGGGAGGGGGAGGTATGTCGGTCTACCTTAGTGGCAGCCCCACTGGCCGACTAGGGGTGATAGGATAGCTACCTACCACCCTGAAAACAAGCTTGCTCCTATTCAATTAAATAAGGCCGTAGATCCGGAAGGCCACAATGCCGGTAAGCCCGTGGATAGGGATCATCCACGTGCTTATTCATTGGATCCCGTCGGTGTTGGTGAGGCGAGTGGCACCACCCGACTAGAGGCAACCACAAGTAGGACTGATAACGGACTCACGAATGTTACAACTTTGCAGCCGTTTGATCCGGCTGCCACTCTGAAGAGAAAACGGACAAGGAGAGAGAAAATAATTGAGGACACACAGATTATAGATTGGGCTAGGAAGAAGAATAATTTCGCCAGATTTTGGATTTTAGAAAAGAAAGAGGGTGATTTTAAAGGAGATTCTCCCATCAAGTTGTGCCGAATGATACGTAAGCAACTTGGCCGAATCAAAAACGTAAAAAAGACTGCTGCTGGCCAACTGCTATTAGAAATCGACGACAGTCTATCGGCACTAATGCTTGAGAAGACAGTCTGTTTAGGGGAAACCTACCCGGTGACCTCGACGCCGCACAAGCGATTGAACTCCTCCAAGGGCGTGATCTCAGCTCGAGATCTAATGATCTGCCCGGAGGAGGAAATTAAAGAGGAATTGGCGTCACAAGGGGTCACCGAAGTCGCGCGTGTTAAAAGGAAAACCGAGAAAGGACTCGTAGACACAGCCACGCTAATTCTAACATTTGATACGCCGACACCCCCTACAGATGTCAAAGCGATCTTTCAAAGATTCCCGGTCAGGCCATATGTACCGGCCCCAATGCGCTGCTTTAAATGCCTAAGGTTCGGACATACGGCTATGAGATGTAGATCAGAACATACATACTGTTCATGTGGCCTCCCAGTTCACGAAGGGCAGCCGTGCTTGGATCCCCCAACATGTATAAACTGTAAAGGGCACCACCATGCTAGATCTAGCGCGTGTCCTGTATTACAAGAAGAAAGGGAGATCCAAAAATTAAAAATTGAAAAGAAAATGACGCATGTAGAAGCGAGGGCCCTAGTAAGAAGCGATGCGTTCATTAAAAGCACAAAGAGCTATGCGAGAGCGGCTGCCCAAACTAGGGCACAAAAAATAACTGCGGAGGTTTCCATTCAAACCGAGCAACCTCCGCCAGTATATCAATTTTCGGGTGCCATCGCCACTAAAGGCACCCAGCCACTGACTTTTGTCAGTGCCAAAAACCAGGGGGGTGAGCAATCACCTCCAGTAATAATCAAGGCCCCGACTTTGCCGGGGTCGAAAACCCAGAGCGCTCCTCCAGCCGGGGGGGCGATTTTGAAGGATCTAATCCATCCTTCAACAACTGGGGTGGAGAAACCCACCCCACGACAAAAAGTGTTGATGCCAGACTCGGCATCACGACCCCATCTCCCTCCAGAGGAGCCCCCCCTTATCTCTTTAATGGATGTCGTGGAAGAGACATCCAAAGGGCATAGCTGGGAGATGGAGTCTGTGAGTCAAACGTCAACTGACTCAACCGGGAACGAAGGCTTTACGCCAGTTCCCGGAAAAAAGAAGAAAAAGAAAAAGCCAGGCTGGCCGAAGGGGAGACCCCGGAAGCCAGACCCAGCAAAGAAAAAAGAATGTAATAATAGGGAGGCCACACATAAATAATAATGAACGGGATAATCATCCAATGGAACCTGAGAGGCATTAAAACACATATAGAAGGATTACGAAGAATTATCGCACAACTTACGCCTATAGCCATTTCCATCCAAGAAAGCCATTTACGCCCCGAGGAACAATTCTCTTTGAGAGGATATCGTACCTACACCCGGGGAGTACCAATAGCACATGGAGGAAGAGCACACGGGGGCGTGGCTATTTATGTGAAAAACGAAATACAGTCAGAAGAAATATGCATAGAAAACAATAACGTTCAGATCGTAGCTGCCAGAATAAAAATGCCTCAGGAAATAACACTATGTTCAATTTACTTACCAGACCGAAATTGGAATCATGAAGAAGTAAAAGAAATAATTAATGGATTACCCCACCCCGTTCTCCTGATGGGAGATTTCAACGGACACAACGTGTGGTGGGGTTCAGAGTCAACTGACAGTATAGGAAGGAAAATAGAAGAAATGGTTGATGATACACATTTAATATTACTGAATACGGGGAAACCGACACATATTAATACACATAATGGAAAATGCAGTGCTATCGATCTGACATTTGCCTCTCCGACACTAGTTCCGGATGTGACATGGGATACGTTGGACGAATTATATTTCAGTGATCATTTCCCCATCGCTATAACCAGCTCCATTCGTCTGGAACCGTACGTGGCAAGTCCTAGATATAACCTGAAGAAAGCGGATTGGCCCGCTTATGTAACGTCAGTGAATCTCCCAGATTTAACGGGGGAGGTAGACACTGACGTTAATGAAATTACAAACGCGATTAAGGCCGCCGCAGCAACATCAGTACCTTTGACCGGGGGACCGAGACAACACAGACAGGTCCCCTGGTGGAATAAGGAGTGCGAGGCGGCCAATAAAGAAAAGAAGCGGGCCTTTAGACGATTTAATACATATCCCACGGAGGAAAATCTTACAAGGTTCAAAATATCTAGGGCAAAAGAAAGAAGGATTATAAACGCGGCCAAACAGGCCTCCCTACATAATTATGTAAAAGAATTAACAAGGGACATGAACATGAGGGAGGTCTGGAGAAGGATTAACACCATCGCCGGGAAATACAAGCCACCTATGGTTCCGATCCTTAAAATCAATGACTCAATGGTAACGGATGTCAAAGAAGTGGCCGATGCGCTCGCAGACAATTATGCAAATGTCTCGAGCGATCGGTCATATTCAGAGAGATTTAAACAAATTAAAGAACGTCTGGAGTTGGGAAATGAATTGGACCTAGAAGGCAGTGTTACGGAACAGGTCAACTTAGACCTGACAATGGCCGAATTAGAAACAACATTAAAAAATACTAAAGATACAAGTCCGGGTAGTGACAACATTCCAAATGCACTTATAAGGAGGCTACCCGCTCTCGCCAAAATGAAACTATTAGAACTTTACAACGAGATATGGGGAGCGGGTGTATACCCGGACAGCTGGAAAGAGGCCATTGTGGTGCCGATCCTAAAAGAAGGAAAAGATCCAAGCGCCCCCAGCAGCTATAGGCCCATATCGCTGACGACGTGCCTGGGAAAGATATTGGAAAGAATGATAAATAGACGGCTGGTGTGGTACCTGGAAACAAAAGGATTATTCAGTTCATATCAGGCGGGGTTCAGGAGAGGCCACTCAGCCGTCGACCAGGCCGGCCTTCTCGAGACCGCGATACAGGATGCATTCCTTAGAAGACAGCATTGTGTCGCGGTCTTCTTCGATCTAGAGAAGGCCTACGATACAACCTGGCGATATGGTATTGTGAAAAAATGTCATGACTGGGGGCTACGGGGGAGAATCCTTAAATTAATAAATACTTTTTTGGAAAGCCGACGGTTTAAGGTTAAAATTGGAGCAGTGACATCGGATGACCGTCGGCAGGAGAATGGAATCCCCCAAGGATCGGTACTTTCTGTAACATTATTCGGGATCGCAGTAAACAATATAGCAGATAAATTGGAAGCTCCGCTGCTAAAGGCTTTGTATGTCGACGATTTGACAATCCTTTGCAGCGGAGACGATATCAATGAAATAACCCGAAAAGTCCAAGAAGGGATCGATGTGGTGGTCAGTGAGGCTGAGGGCATCGGATTCACATTTTCGAGGGCGAAAACAAAAGCAATACACTTCTGCAGACTGAGGAGGGAACATACTGCCCCTCCTCTTACGTTAAAAGGAACAGCCCTCGAGTATGTGAGCAGTATAAGATATCTCGGCCTCATTTTTGATGAAAAATTGAGATGGCAGCACCACATCGACCATACTGCGGTCCAGAGTAAAAAGGTCCTAAATTTAATGAAATTTCTAAATAATTTTCGATGGGGAGCAACGAGGGAAATATTAATTAACGTATTTAAATCGCTGTTGTGTACAAAATTAAATTACGGATGCATGGTGTTCTCCTCGGCAAGGAAAAGCAGATTACAGAAATTAGATAGAGCATATATCGCTGGTATAAGGATTGCTACTGGGGCTTTCCGAACAAGCCCCGTCAACAGTTTATGTGTGGAGAGTGGAGTACTGCCCCCGACAGAAAAGAGGAACCAGCTGATACTGAATTACAGTGGAAGTATATGGGGCAGGCAATCCCATTTCCTCCACACAATATTGTTTGATGAGGAAAAAGCCGAGGAGTATGGGCGGCTGAGAACCCGTACGAGACCGATAGGAGTTAGATTAAAGGAATTAATGGTCTCGAGGGGAGTAAAATTAGATAAAATAATCCCGGTTACTGAAACCAAAACGGAACCGTGGACGCTCCCCTCGCCAACCATACGGGTCGATATGGCGATGAAGAAGAAAGATGAGACCCCCTCTCAAATATACAAAGCTATGTTCCTCTCCATCAAAGAGGAACTGGTAGGTGCGAGATATTTATACACTGATGGCTCAAAAAGCACCGAGGGGGTCGGCTGTGCCGTATATACGGGGGAGAATACTAAGAAAGCGTCTCTCCCGAGAGCGGCCAGCATATTCACTGCAGAGATGTATGCCATATTGACAGCGCTGGGCGAGATCAAACGTATGGGGAAAGGAAAATATGTTATATGTACAGATTCGCTCAGCGCGGTCTCAGCTGTCCAGAATAAATTCTCTGTTGACCCACTGGTTAGATTATTCTACGAGCAATTAAATGACATACAAGTTAATGGAAGCGAGGTTGTTATCCTATGGATTCCCGGTCACGTCGGCCTCAAAGGAAATGAGGAGGCCGACAAGGCGGCTAAGGAAGCGGCGGTGATGCCTAGTGACCCGGATATCGCAATCAGTCCAGCGGATGTTAAAAACTATTTAAGAAGAACGAGCTGGGACAACTGGCAAACCCGCTGGACTGGGATGACCGAAAAGCTGAACCCGATTAAGCCGAATGTTAAGCCGTGGGTCTTAGAGAATTTAGATAAAAGAAAAGCCATCATCCTAACAAGACTGAGAATAGGCCACACCAGATTAACACACGGACACCTTCTTATAGGAAAGAGACCCCGGAGGTGCCCCTTATGTGGCGCTAGGATGACAGTACAACACCTGATACAAGAATGCATCAACCTAGCGCCATATCGTGACAGGTGTGGTCTTCCAGCAGAGATGATTACAGTATTAAAACACAACAGCGAGTATACCGATAAACTTGTTGCGTATCTGAAGAGGATAAATATATACTATCAAATCTAGCTCTCTTCACACGTGGCTCTTTTTATCTTACTTTGGTGTGAATGTATTTATTGGCGAGAATGGTTTCGTCTAAGGGAGTCGGACCTGTGGCGGAATATAGAGTACCCCATAGGGCCGACAACCGGACAATTTAGTTATTAGTGAGAGTGGTCGGGTCTGTGGCGGAATATAGAGTACCCCACAGACAAACCACATTTAGGTTTAGTTTAGTTGTAGGGAATTGTATGAGTGAGAGGTGAGGCAGCGGCGTTTTATTCCACACCCCGCTGCCCACCTTATTTTAATTGTACATATTGCGTGGATGAAATCGTGTGAATGTATTTATTAGTATGCAAGTATTTATTTGTGTGAAAGGTTCATTTTAACATTATTTTTGGTTAGATTTTAAGGGAGGGCTAGGTGGAATGTCCCACCCCCGAGCCCGCCAACCTAGGTTAGTACATTTTATTGGTGTGTATGATGATTTTATTGTAAAAATTGTATTAGGGCACTGCGCCACGTGTGAGGGACAGCACTGGGTCACCAAGCATCCGAACGCCCCTCCACTACAAGAAGAGGGAGTCGGTAGTGAGGTGACACACGTATCCACGCGATACGAATTAGTCCAACGTATCCGGTCCTGAGAAAGATCGCTTGGAGAATCTCCAATCACTCCAACACAGATTCGCGTAGCCCAATGCAAAACAATGAAAAGAAATAAAATTCCAAAACGAAGAAAAAGAAGAAGAAAGAAGAGGGGGGAAAAAAGAGATGAAAGGAAATAATTGAGAGAGGGTGGGGGACGAGGTATATGAAAACTACTAACCCTCAGAGCTACAAAAGAGCGAAAGATCTGGAGGGAAATAGTGAAGCCGTCCCCCCTCCTTATGCGCCTGCGTGTAGGCGTGGGTGTTGCATATACGCTCGCACGCACACGCATAAAATAGAAAGAAAGAAAAAAAAAAAAAAAAAAAGAGAGAGAAAGAAAAAAAAATGGGGGTAATGGAAAAACAAAACGAAGAAACACTAACCCCACATTTAAATATTCTAGCGTGTCGGCTATGACCTTTGCCGTTCGCCGACCCAAAAAAAAAAAAATAAAAAAAAAAATAAATAAATTCAAGTCCATCATTCGAAAACCTTTATCTTCCTAAAAGATATTGATTTTTTGGTTAAAACAAGGATCGTATAGGATTATACGATCGGACCGTAATGTAATCATTGTTTAAAGATTGCAAGGTGACCTCAAGATTGTTTACTTTATGTTGTTTCTCCATAAAAATCAAAGTTCTTTACCTCACAACTAAGCAAATAAAACTACGGCCTTATAAAACAAAGTTTTCCCTAGTACCGGAAAAAGCTCCTTCCTTTATCCTTCCTAGAATCTGCTTTGGCCCTTTCCTTTTTCAAGAACAAAGTAAACGTTAACTTTGTTTTCAAAAGCAGGAATTACAAATTTTTTTAATGGAAATCAAACGAGAAAAATGTACTTTCCATAACCTTTAATTTATCTTCTAAAAAAATTTTATTTTCAAAACTAACGTGAAATATTGACTTACTTAAACATAATGTTCAGACGTCAATTTACACCACCATTTGTTTGCTGGTAATGTACCCAAATAACAGATAAGCAAGAAATTCAGAAGGAGCTTTGACACCACAAGTACATCTTAGTAATGTGTGGTGGGTTATGTTGCAGAGAGTCAATAAACATATCCGTTTTCGATTTTCAATCTCCTATTGATTTTAAAAATCCTTCTTATGCTTTCCAATCTTATCGCTTTAAACCAAACATTTGAATATCCCAAATAAACACATGTTAGGAATTAAATTTCAGAATTTATAGTATTCTTCGTAAAAGAAATTATCGTAGATAAAACCTGTAAATTTCCATAAAACATTTTTTGTTCTAAATTGTTTTCATCACAAATAATATAAAACACTGACATAGTCAGTGTCAAATGATTCTTCTGATGACCTTACTTGAATACAGCCTCCATTTATCCAGATAATGTTTAAATTTTGTAAAGTTAACTCATGTGGAACTTGTCCAAATGACATTACCTAATTTGGTGATTCACGTTTGATCGTGACAAATTTGGTTCCTTTGACACTTGACAAATGCTTTTCTTAAATTTGGTCTCAGAAATAAAATACCAAGCAAATACTGAGCGTAAAATGTGGTTATTATTTTGAAACACGGATCCAAAGTAATGATCCCCCTCAGCTCCGGATGGGGAACGAAGCTGGCGTTTATGCGTACCGCTCAAGGTTTCTCGATATGACCTTCGACGAGAAGCTAAGATGGCAACCACATATCGTGAAATTCCAAGCCCAGTGCAAGCGGGTCATCAACGTCTTGATATATATCTCGAACTTTAAGTGCGGAGCAGAAAGAGAGGTATTGATGACTCTTTTTTGTATGGCCTACGGTTCGGCAAGAAGAACGCGCCTTAAATTTTTTTTTTTACTTCATTTATTTATATCTACAACTGTACATGCATGATATACAACCAGCAGATTGGATTTCAGACTGTGTGTTTGGCATTATGGGCGTTATAGAGAAAGCTACCCACTGGCAGCCGCTCTGGATTAATGAAATGATATTAATCATTTAAGAGGTCTCTTATCCATACTCTTTTCAGACGTTTACGTGGTAATTGTGGGGAATGGAGTGATTGTATTTGTGTGTTGGTGTGATTTTGTAATTTACTATGAAAACGTCTGTAATATGTTTTGATGGAAAAAATTAGACAGGATATATAATGCAAGGCCTAAGACTATTGACAGGCGTGTTCAGGACAAGTCCGCTCGCTAGCATATGTGTAGTGGCAGGGGTTCTCCTCCTGCTCTAAAAAGAGAAGAAATAAGTTGAAATATTGTGCTTGCAAATGGGCAAAACTGAATCATTTTTTACATAAGACCCTTTTTGACCCTCACTCTAGCGAAAGATACTCTCTCTTGAGGACCCGTACGAGGCCGCCATAAAAGCCAAGAAAATATTAGCGGTGTGGGGAGTAGAGCTGAATCAAGTGAAGGCAGAAAAATTACCTGAAACACCACCCTGGTTAACTCCCTGACTTCATCGTGGTATTTGGCCAAAATAAAACAGAACCATACACCCCACTACGTATATAAAGGAATTTTTGAAGCCCTGAAAAACGAATATATTATATAGATAAATAATACATATAATAGATGCCAGAAAGGCAGAGGTAGGGGTCCCCAGGACGTGGGGTGTGCCGTGTACACGTAGGGAGAAACAAAAAAAAATGTCACTACCTCCCGTCGCAAGCGTGTACACAGCGGAACTAGATGCCATATGACATATGCCTCGCACTTAAAATAATAAAAAGTCAGCGTCAAGAATCATTTATAGTATATTCCGCTTTGCTCAGTGCGGCCCTGAAGCTCAGGAAAAGAAGCTCCGCGGACCCATTAGTAAACCAAATAAAACAACAATAAGGGGTAAAACGCAGTCGGGAAAAGGTCGTGTTGATGTGGATTCCTGGCCACATAGGGATAGCCGGGAACGATGAAGGAGACAGAGCGGCCAAAGAAGCAGTCAGACTCAGAGGACCTCACCACGCTTCCCCACTATACGCCTAGCGGATCTCGTTATTAATTTCAAATATGTACGATTGAAGAAGAATGGAAATAGCTAGGATCGCTGGCTAGCTGGGCTCGGAAAAATAGAAATAACCCTTCCAAACTGTTGCTAGTTAAGAAAGACGTCGGTCCCTGGTTCATGGAAAATGGGTAAAAAAAGGGGAGATTATACTGGCAGGACTACGCACAGTCATACAAGAATTACGTATGGGCAATTCGTAGCCGGAAAGGGAGCGCATAGGTGCCCATTATGCAAGGATAGAGTAACTTTCGAGCACCTTTTCAATCGTAGAAGGCTCGACGTTTATAGGCAATATTTTGGAATATAATCAGACCTGTGCATAGTCTTGGGTGGGGTACAGCAGTGGGCACAAATCGCTGTACCGCTACTTGAGGGCTCTAGGGATTTTCAAATGTATATAGTTTATGTGTGCTTGTACTGTGCTTGTGTTATGTATGAAGTGTTGTGTCGTGTTTATGTTAATATATTAGGATGAATGCAATTTGTTAGCTTGAAAGGAAAGGGTTATTTACCCAGCGATACGCGTGTATCACAAGTGTTACACGATTCACCAAAAAGCATTCGTTCGAAATTGAAACCACACATAGGGAATACCGGTTGCTTCGTAGACTCCGAATTTGAAAACTAACTCAGAAGGAGCTAGCTAGCTATAGGACTCACTTGGGATAGAAATTTTTACGACGAGAACCATAATTATGGCAAGTAAGTTAATGCTAATTCTTTTTCTTCTTCACCCAGTCTAAATTTCACGAGCAATCTATTTCTTAAACCAATGATAGGGTCTAGTCCGAAAATTCGAATTTGAAAGCAATGTGCTTTCAAAGTCACTTGTGAGAAGACTTCAAAAAGTTCATGTATTCCAAAAGTATAATGCAGGATCAATAGTTTAGTTCTTATATGCTATCGCGGATCGATATAAGAATGATTGTGGAAATACATTAAGAGCATTAGCAGACAAGCACGAGGGAATGGCAACAGTTGAAAAACACTTTTCAAGTGCCGAGCATTTCATTAATCACCAATTTGAAAAGGAATCTTTAAGAACTTCGTAAACTAACATTTTAGATGATATACCTGAAAAATAATGGATACCACATTATAATAAAGACAACCTCAATACTTCGCGTTAATGGGCTCAGAACCCAATTTCTGGAACTTTGTAAACAGATAGGTTACGTAGAAAAGTTTTTGGCGGACCGTAGCATAAATTGCGCAATGGCCGGGCAAGTCTTGAGAATGTCCCTGATTTTTCAAATAGCTCCTCATTATTCAACCAGAAGGTAGAACAATCTGTTTGTAGAGATATTCCCTACTCACAGTAACTTCTTTTCGACGTCCAGATTTCGAGCCTACAGTTCATCAAGTTGATGGAGCTCTACAACAACCACATCTCTCGACATGCATTGCAAAACTGAACCCCATGGTCCGCCGGCCATCGCGACGTTCCAAAGGGAAGGTGGTTTTTAATCAAAACTTTTAATGGAACAACATATCACAACAAATTCTAGTATTTAAAAATAGTGCACACCTTTTATTATTCTTCTTTTTTTTTAAACAAAAACGTGATTGTCGCCTCTCCGGCCTCTTATATCGTGGAAGGGCGATTTGGTGGCATTTACGAATTTTGAACATAGTTGAATATGAATTTAAAAAATATATTAGATAAATATACCTGGAGAATTATGGGAAATTTATAAAAAAAGATGTGTGAAGTTTAGTGACCGTTAATTAGTGATTATTTGGGAACTATAAACTGCTATACAAGATCGCCTCTCGCGATCTCTAAATAATTTATAAAAATTATAAACGGGCCCGGATAATCCCGGATTAACGGGTTTCCACTTTTTTTTTATGAATGAATATCCTAAACCTTCTCATTAGACATTTAGAACTCATCATTATTCATTGTCAGAAAGTGGCAAAGAATCATAATGCCTATATTAAAAAAAGGGGGGGGGGATCGCTCAATGCAGTTTAGGAGGTACCGAAATCATACACTAGGAATTTCGATGGATAACTACCAAACGCGACCATGTATTTTACAAATCTTTTTAACCAAGCGAATTCATACATTATACGTAGGTTTTAGAAAAACGTTTCTTTATCGTTCCAAAGTTTCGACCTTTATTGAGATCATATTCAGGGCCTGGGATTTATGAACATTGTTTAAATGCTACATGTAGGATGTTAACGTGTAGGTCGAAACGTTGGTTCGATAAACAAATAAATCTAAAATGTTGGTAATTTTTTAAACTATACACACTTTATTTTTATAGCATATATTGAGTAGTGAAAAAAAAAAAAAAAATTTAAAATATGTTTACCCACCAAATTAAGTTAAAATTATTGATCACTTGCTAAACAAAGGAACTATAGTTTCATCATAATCAGCTTATGCTAGTCTGTTCAGTACATAAACAGAAAAAAAATACATTTTGTTTGGTATGTGACTAGAAAAAATCAATAAAATTATAAAATTCGCGGAATATCCTCTCCACCCCAATTTAAATTTTAGTAGATCATTTAAGGCCAGGTTCACACTTGAGAAGTAAGATATTTATGTCAGAAACATTAAATACACGATTTTTATCTTAAGATAAGTGAGATTCATACCAAAGCGGTAAGACGCAAGCCAGCCAATCCAATTTGTCCCTGGTTCGCATCCAGCTTACACCCACATACTTACAAATGGGCTTTTCCAAAATCACGGCACTCCCTAGGGTTCATATAACCTCGTAGTTAAATTATCCTCGAAAAAAAAAGGCTCGCTCTTGACGGAATATTGTACAAATATTGTGATATTTATATTGATGCAATCCTCTCTAAAATTAATTACATTGTAAAATCTAGACATAAACAAATAAAGTAATTATAACGCATGTTTCACAGTTAAAACCTTTGAAAATGTAATATTTATAAGGAGATTCTTTCCGCTTGTAAAACTACCTTCCTAAACCAACCAAACTATGTACCTTCTTTTTAACCTGGGACTCGACAAAACGGAAGCAGTGTAGTAAATCAACTCCAACTTCTAAAGTCCTCACCACAAGAACCTCGGACACGCCTCGCAGGAATAGACCTTAAAACAGGACGCATCTTCATTTTACGCCCATTGTTCGGTGGACAGCTTTAACACGTTAAAACAGCAAATTCAGACAGTTTATCCAAAAACACTCAGCGTCTCAAAACCGTGGTTTTCAACATTCCGTAAAAAATTTCATCCCACCAACTTGAACAAACAAAATGATCCGAGGGGAAGTCGGACTCAAATCGCTCCCATGACCGCCGCGTGATCACTACCGATAGCTGTGTAAGAGAACAAAAACAAAATGGGCGGAGGTTGAAGCTCCATTAAAATGTCTTACTACCGGGTAAGTCGTATCCTTTTTCTATAAAACATATTATTTCCTAACCAATAAATCATGTAGATTGACAAGACACCATTACAATATGGTGAAAGTGATGAAAATTTTATATACTTCAGTAAGGACCCTAGTATGCCATATTACTGTTTTAAATCTGCAGGTTATGTTAAAATATTAAATTGTAAGAATTTTGTGTACATCAGAAACTAACCTGCTGAAACATGTCTGACAGACTAAACCAGTGAAGAAGATAGGGCAGGTTAATCAGAAATGACCAAATGATAGTTCTTATATTTTACCTCAAACATAGATCTTTTTGTGATATTTAATGCATGTTCCATAGTTATATCTTTGTAAAAGTAAAAAGATGGATGTTAAAGACAAATTTAGAGGATTTTTTACATGGCTAATGTATTTAGACTATTATCACCCATAAAATAAGTTAAGATAGATGCGTTTACTGATAGAATAAAAAGTGGTTTTTTTTTGTTTATTGCTTTCAAATACATTTTCTGTGCATTTAAGTATTACAAATCGACTACTTCTTCACCCATAAACACTGGATTGAGGTATGCTCTTGAAGAAGAAAACAAATGCAGTTGTTGTTGCCACGTTTTTGATCTATTTTAAAGCCATCACCAGGGCAAACAGATTGACATATTTAAGTGTTTTTACAGGTGTTCTCAAATTTTCATGTAGACATAGCCCATCATTGCTAAGGAGTGGGCCAGAATGATAACCTAAAATTAGGTCGAAAGCTTGACTGCAATAACTCAATCTGCTTTCTTCTCCAAGACCAGAGTTCATATTTAGCCATTGCAACAGTTTTCAGAAATTGTTTTTTTATAGTTTTTTAAATATTTTTAAGTTGAAAACATTATCTTTAGATGTAGACCTTGTAAGACTTTTTGTTTGCTTGTAATGATATTAACAACTTCAATTTTGAAATTATAACTTCTATTTGTATTTCGTTGATTTTTTAATTATAGGATTCTGGTTTCTCAATTATATATTAATCAATACTCTTTCAGGTTAAAATATTATTGATTAATTAAACTAGGTTAAATCCAAAAGTCATGGATATGATAAAACATCTTACTTGCTATAGGCATTTTTTGGATAAGTTTTTGAATCACATTTCTTGCTTAAATAATTCAGCTAAATCAACAACAACAACAACCAATTTAATATTATAAGGAGGATAATATTATAGAGGAGTGTTCAACTGACGAGCGTTGAAAGGGGGGGGCTGATGCTTCCCTTCTT
This sequence comes from Cimex hemipterus, assembly GCA_039619505.1. NCBI lineage: Eukaryota > Metazoa > Arthropoda > Insecta > Hemiptera > Cimicidae > Cimex > Cimex hemipterus. The sequence continues at coordinate 31,418,959 of CM077106.1, read as the reverse complement.
CACTCCGTCGGTAGAAATACTCATGGAAACCGCAAAGTACAAGTCCAAAACGAAGGATTGTACAGAGTTCGATCGGCAAGCAGCTGCAGGAGGGGCCAAGGCTTCCCTGCACTCTGTCGATGGAAGATAGAGAGTTCAAGAGTAGAAGGACTCGTCCCAGAGGGCTGAGATGGAAACCGCAAAGTAGAGAGTTAAAGAGTAGAAAGACACAGATTTCGATCGGCGAGCTGTCGATAGGATGTCTGATAGAGAACGAAAGTTGAAAAAGTGCAAGTCCAAAATAAAGGACAAACGATGAGGCCGGAGGTCGAAGCCGACTCGCCCGGGAGGGGGCGAGGGTGGAAGCAGAGACAGGACTTTAATATATATATATTTCTTGATTTTTGTAAAGGTTCCAATTTGGTCGGCCATAACATACTGATTAACAGGCGTACCACAGTCACCAATTGGTTAGTGTATCCTACTCCTGTTTGATATGATAGTGGTCCCGGGTTCAAATCTTGGTAAAGCCCACGATGTTTAATTGAGGATAGTGTGAAAAAGTCTTTGACTTCTTGTTTGCAGCATTCAATGAGTAGTTGGACGTTTAGCTCTCTTATACGACAGGAACTAGTCTACTTTTCAACCTTTTTGCTTGTTAACAAACTTCATGTTGTGCAATTTATGGATCGAAATGCATTTCTTCTTTTTTAACATGCAGAAGTGAAATTTTTATAAATGATATTTCCTTTTTTTTTACATATAATTTTTCACTCAACTAAAAATCTACAAAATCAAAGACTCTAGTATACTAGAGAATTCATTGTCTACACACTGGTGTAACAACAATAAATTGCACCATAACTTTAAAAATGTAACTTAGTTACTTAGGAATAGCTTCACAATCTTGAAGTTTTTTTAATGATAATTTGAAATTAAAAAGTTAACCTTTAACTTTAATAACACAACTGTAAATCTCATAGGTTACTTTTACTGTATGGGACCTTTTATATACAAGGAAGGTCATCGAGAAACGTTTCTTTGCTTAATTTGGTTTGGCGATACTATCAAGGAACTGGACATGAAATTCTGTCCTCTTCCAAATTTAATTTTGATATCTTATTTGTCTACATACTGATTATTATATTAAGTAATTATATAAGTAATAAGTAAAGTAGTTGCTTTCATTATAAGAAGGCTTAACATCCAACTACTCATTGAATCCTGTAAACAAGAAGTAGTTGAATCACTTTACATACTGATTAAGTTAAGTTATAAGTTTTTAAATGTTGTTTTTCCTTATTGTTCTTTTTTTATAGGCTTATATTCATTTATCTATTTAAAATTTTTTCAACTTATGGTATTAAAATTTTTTATTAAAAGGACTGCAATACATTTTGAAGCCATGTATGTCTCCCTCCCTCATCAGGCAGATTTTCTCCCACTCTACTATTATTTTGTTACTCCAAACTTTGTTATTTGGTAGAGTAACAAAAAAAGGCTCCAAAAAATCTGCTGATGGGGGGGGGGGTTCAGAACTATAAAATGCATTGCAGTCCCTTTGTAAATAGGAATTTTAATAAAACAAATTGCAACAAATACAGTATAAATAAATCAATATGCATAATCATATTGACTATCCTGATCTCTTTTCCAAACTTAATCATACGGAAGTTAATTTATTTTACAAAATCACAAATTAAAATTTAATATTTCTTTTTAAAAATTTTATTTTATTTATGGTATATACATTTCACATGTTTTTTAAAATCCAACTTTGAAAAAAAAAAGAGTTAAAAATTTAATGTTTTCAATAATTTTTTTATTGAGACGGTTTTTCGGATTTTCTTGGTTGGTTACCACTTGGTTTCTTTCTTGGTATTGTTACTAAAAGAACATCTTTGCCTTTGTCAAGAGATGATTTGATGCCGTTTAATGCAGCATCGGATGGAATTTCATAGCGTCTCATGACATGCCTTTGACTAAAAGAGGGAGAATTGCCATTGTTGACGACACTTGAATGTGCTTCGATCAGTAACCAGTTACCTTCAACCTTGACTGAGATATTTTCATGTTTGAAGCCTTTCATGTTCACTTTCACCTTTATTTTATAGACAGATTTATTAATTTTGTATGAAGATTAAAAAGAAAAGGGCAAATTACCAGCATGACATTATCTGATATGGCTACATCGCTTGCCACAAGTTGTACATCGCACCAAGTCTTTCTATTCCTGAAGGCGGGGCAATAAATGTGGAGTTTAGCATTTTTCACCATTTGCATGCGAGGTGGCAAAATCGGTTTTAGAAATGGAGCACAATTTCTATATTTGTTCCATTTGCTAAAGCACGCTCTCTTACTGCATAAGTAATTCTGTAATCAAATTATTAAAATTTTTGTAAATAAGTAAATTCACAAAAGAATTCTGTCCTTATGTACAAGTCCAGTTTAACTATAGTCTTATAACTTATCTTAAATATTGTAATAAGCACATCAAAGGAATAAGAAATGGTTTTAAGAAAAAACCCACAATGGTAGTTATTAAAAATAAATTATGCAATTGCTACTCATTTTCTAGCTTCGTGTTTTTATAGAGTACCTTCAAGCTTTAGTTGTAGAAAAAAAAAGAAAAAAAAGCTTATAATAATATAAATTAGTTGACTCCCTGTAAAAGTACTGCCTTTGTATCTGTTACACAATAATAACCACTAACTTTTAAACGTATTGTTTTTTCTTTTGTGATAAATGAAATTTTAATAATTAGCTTGTGTTTTACACTTATTATAGGACTTATTTTATTTGTCAAAACTGACTGATGCAAAAACTAGTCCTATTTTTTGTTTGCCCATTGCTTTTTGTAAGTTACAAACCAATCGATGTAGGCGCTGTAATGCTGAAACATATCTGACGAACAATGCCATGATCAGAGATGATTGGGGTGCATGCTCTTCACTGACATCAACACAATATTTTAAAATCTATTCTTTCTTTTCTACTTACATTTGTCTGTAATAATCTGTTTGATGCAGTAAATAGAAGGCTGATATGTTTTAACATTTTGAATAAGAACGCACTAGGGTGATTACGTTAAAATTTTTGTTTTTGTGTCGAAAAGGATGGGTGTATGTGTGTGAGTGTAGATTGAGAATTTGGTAAAGATGTTACCATGGTAATGACATTTTTGTATTATAATTTTTATACCCATATTTATTTTTTAAGCCATAAAAAATGTCCATATGTTATTTAATTGGGTCATTCAGGTAAGATAGTAGATTGAACAAATTTGTGATGGTTAGAAGAAAAGAAAAGGTAGTCTCTATGAAAAAGAAAGTTTTTTTTAAACTGTTTTTCAAATAATATGCTGAAAATAATCAAAATTCTTTGAAAATGAAGCAGTTCTGCTCAGAGAAAACTTGTGCAATTAAAATATATTTTTATTAAAAGTTATCATACATTGGAATATGAAATCACAATTGTTTAATTTATGACTAGAATAAATTTCTCCTTTATAGGAATATTTAATACATGCATAAACACCGAACATTGAACACTGTAAAATTGAGAACTCTCATCCTTATAATATAAATACTGGTTTTGACATTGGTTTTATTAATTTTTAAATAGAATCAGTGTCTAAGCCGTTTCAGGTACATTGGTTCATGGTCGTCTGTAAATGGTGTGAAATCGGTGTCAGTGTTCCTTCGCACACCTCCATCTTTGCTCATTAACCAGTAGGTGTCAAGAACTCCCTTCCCCTGATAAACATGAAATAAGGTGAATTAGTGATATTTCTTAGTAAACAGGTAAAAAATCGACCTTTATGTCAACAAATCCTCTATGTTCCGTTTTAAATCCACCCACTTCATCGAGTGCCTTCTTCATCTCTAGACTAATATGAATTTTCAGCGCTGGAACAAAATATTAAATAAGATGATGGATAAAAGAAGTGTAATGTAATTGAACCTTCTCCAGTAGATTCCATTCTGGAAGCTGTGTTCACCGTGTCACCGAACAAGCAGTATCTCGGCATTTTGGTTCCCACAATACCTGCGACGACTGGACCTGTGTGCACTCCTGACCTTATCTGCAACCGTTCTGTCGGTTTGCTTGGCAGCAGTATCAATGTCGATCCATCCAGTAGGTCAAGGGCCATTGTTGCTATCTCTGACAAATGCCTCTTTCCTTCAAACCACAACACAATTAAATTGGTGCAAACGGATAACTGTAGGATATTCTTGATATTATTATACTGGAATGTCTGTGAGTTGGTGAGTTGTAGAATCTCTAAAATATTCTTCTTATGTAGATAAAAGAGATAATCTGTTTTGGTGAAATATGTAACAATTCAAATATTATTGATATTTAATCATTGCTCAGCCTCTTCTCCATATCCTTTTGGTTAGACATAATATATAGATACTTTTCTTCTTGAGAGGTGACAACTGATGATGGTGTCAAATAAAAATGCATCTATCATACAACATTCAATCAATTCACAAACCACTCTTCTAAACTCTTTAACTAGTGTTGGGTTAAAAATTTTTAAGTGCTTTAATATTACACTGGCTAATTTTAACTTATATAATATTAAATTCACTAATTTCAAGGTCCGCTTGACGAATTAATACATTACAATTAATTAAGGTTTTTAGTTGAGATAAAAAAGTCAAAGGCACAAGCGGGATTCGAACCCAAGATCTTCGGCTTGATAAGCCGCTGCTTTACCACTTGAGTTATCGTGACCTTCATTCTATATATCATATTATAACCAATTGTAATGAATAAAGTGAAATGAAAAAAAAAATTGTAAGTTAATGTTCATTCCTTTTGAATATGGAAGATGGGAAGAGTAGGAATAAATAATGATATGTTTAACTGAGGTCCTGTGTAAACTCTGATGGACAAAATAAACGCACCACCCTTAAATTTTAACATACAACAATTTTATTCATATTTTGAATACCAAAAGTGTTATAGTTCTAAAAATAAGACATCTAAAAAGAATATGTGTATTACCTAAACATAAATTAATATTTAAAAAAATATTGTGGAAGAACAAAAAACAGAAAATTCAAAAACAAATACAAATTAAACAACTCTTTTTGTCCCCTTTAATTATGAGTATTTACACCTCTTGCATGATTCACATACATTAAATGCTTTTGCATTCCTTTGAAAATTTTTTTCATAAAATCCTGATGAATTCTTTCCTATCAAAAACAATCGTTTCCAGATTTTCTATGTCCTGGTTTTACCATCATACTCATTGCTTAAGGTGGTCTGAAATGGGTTCAAATCTGGACTTAGAGCGGGCCACACCATTTCATTCCAACCTCATTCATGTAGTCATCCACAATCGTGATCTTTGGCCCGACATTATCCTGCATTGGGAAAAATCACTCACCGATGTGGAGGGGAGGGGCAAATGCAATGTCTTGTAAGTACCACCGTGAAGTAGAACTCTTCCTCGCACAACTACCAATTCAGTGTGGCCCTCCAAAAATTTGCTATCCCAGAACATAGAATGCCACCTGAGGAACTATACAGCGTGGGGCATACCTTTCTCTTTATCATCACGATATGAAATTAAGTCCATCTAAAGATTTGAGGCCAACTCTCACCTCATCTGTAAAAAGCTGGTCTCTAATCTTTCCATGTCCAGTTCACATGCTCCCATGCAAATTGTAGACTGACCATTTTCTGAGCTATGGTAACAACAGGTCCATGAGCTGTGTGCCAGACCCCGATGTTATTTTCATTGAGCTTCTTACCACCCTGGAGGAAATCAAAACATTTCTGAATTGTCTTACAGAGTTCTTATCTCATTTCCTGAAATGCTGCAGTTTCAGTATATCTCTCTCCACTTTAAACCTAGGTAGTCCCTGTTCTGGTGTTGTTGTGTGACCCCTGTTTCCCTGAATTGCCTATATCCTTGCTTTCAAATGCCTGACTGGCTCCTTTGAAAAAAAATTAAGAATAAGGTATTGGTCAAAATGAAAAAAGTGTCACAAGCGGGATTGCCAACTTTTTTCATTTCGACTAATACCTTACACAAAAACATTAATAGAAAAAAGTTATTTGATTAATCAGAAGTATTTAAAGTAATTAAGTATAATGGATTCAGAATAAGAATAATATGAAATGAAAGCAAGGAAGAAAGCGATCTGTAAGAATAGCAGAATGGAAAGGCATAATGCTACTTTTAGTACAAATGAGATCAATCGGTACAAAAGTAAACGCATTAATTACTGTTCATTTTGACTTTGTTAGCACCTACTTATCGATAACTAATCTAGACGGATAATGAATTTAATTTTAAACTAAATAAATTGAGTGATGCTTTAAATTCGTCCATCAGTTTGTATAAAAAAATCTTGTTTGTACAACAGACGACTGGCTGTTGAGTTTTCGTTACCATTTTTAACCGGCAGTCCAGAGGCGACCATGTAAGAGTCACCTATAGTCTCGACCTTGTACACATCATATTTTTCAATCATTGCATCGAACAGCCTGTAGACTTTGTTCAGGAACATGACTACCTGTGGAATAACGATTTGTGAGTCAACATTAAAAAAACCGACACCGTTCCAAACTTACGGCCAAGGGAGTGCAAATAGCCGAGATTTCCGTGAAGCCTACAATGTCGCTGAAATAAACTGTTACTTGCTCGTAGTATTCAGCAGGAACCTGAAAATTTTTTATTTATTAAAATTTTTATTGTTAAAAAGTTTAATTTTGAATTGTTGATATTTCATCTAGAAAATTACTTGTTGAGTGTGCTTCAGTCGGTGCGCCACACTCGGTGGCAGCATCTGGAACAGCAACGTGTCGCTTCGATGTTTCTCCGTCCTTAGCTCGCTCGCTTTCTCTGCTAGATTTGCTGCATACATCTGTCAAAAAATTCAATTAAAAAATCTATAGATGTCATATATCAGAGTAAATACCTGAATTGTGGCCACGGCGTTTCTCACCAAAATAATTATTATCGGGGAAACGAATAAAACAATCACGAGTATTGTTATACCAACTGCTTCCTGTTGATTGGCGTCTCTCAGATCCGAGTTGACATAATCTCTTAAATGTGAAAAAAATCATTAGTGTCAAAAGTAACATTGTCCTTTACAAATTAATCAGTATATTAAATAATGGATTTTTCCAATACATTTTCGTAAATGAAATGAGTCGAGCACCTGATTTGCCTTCTGACAGTTTGATGCAGCGACCTCAGTACGTCGACGTACTTCGCCATCAAGTCGAAGTACTTTTTGGCCTCTTCGACGCTCGAATTCTGCCGGATGTTGTTTAGGATTTTCTGCTGCCTGAAAACATCCGTTTATTAAACATAACGTTTGCCTCCGTGCCGTCTCGCTCTTTTTCACCCACTTGCGCTGCATAAGGTCGTACTGGGTCATACGAGCCGTGAGGTTGTTGTGAAGACTCCTGAGATATGGCCAGTAGGTGAAAGAGCCGTTCAGGAGGTCCTGGCCGATCACGGTGTCCTGGACGAAACGTATGTAATTTTCAGGCTGGAGTTTACCACGGCCGAAAAAGTTGATGCCGTTCACCATTGAGATTCCTAAATGTTCGATGCTTCTCAGCAAATTCTTGAAAGCGATTAAATACCTAGACAAATTAAACAAAATAAACGAATCGATTATCCAAAATATACGCCATTTTGACCTGAGGAACTGAGGAGGAGGAAACCAAACCCAGGCAAAAATGACGTCCTTGTATCATAGCTTATTCCGAAAAATTAATTTTTTAAATTTGACATTAACCCTTTTTTAATTTTAAATTAATATTTTTTATTTATTCTTTTTAATTTCTTATTATCCGGGTTTACTTTCTCATTAACTTTGTAATATAAAATTAACTATTTTTAATTTTAAATTAATCTTTTTTTTATAACATCAAACACTAAGAGATAGTACGAAATGTAAACAAAATAAAATTATTGCAATTTAAAAAAACGTCCAACTCAATATAAAATAATTGCGATGTTAGGAGACTAAACAAAAATTAATTGCAATTAGACACATATGTAGAATTAAATATAAAAATAAATAATTGTTCTATAATTTGAGATATTTTTAACTTATCACGCAAATAAATACATTCATAAAAGGGGAAAGATTCACGTATCGTGGACAGGAAATGCAGCTTATCTGGAAATGAAAATTGCGTCAAACTAACTTTATAGGAAGTTTATAAAAAAAAACCTACAAATAATAGCCTTTTACAATTGAATTATAATACAATATTAGGCTATAATTAATCACAGAGATTGTGCTTAACCGATTAAAAAAGATACATTATAAAAGTAAAAGTTTTACGACTGCCTAAATCTGCACCATCTGGGTTCGTTTTTAATTAATTGAATTTTTGATCTGTCTGGTTTCGACTCTTTTTAAAGTCTCGTTCTCATGATTAAACTTCCTTTTGGTGTCGATGTTTTTGAAAAAATCCCCATGTCGGGTTCGTTGCAGGGCCGCTGGGTTCGAACCCGGGACCTTAAAATAATGAGCGTCGTGTTGCCTCCGTTGCGGCCACCGATCAACGCATGATCAGGCTTTCTTCACATGTTTTAACAAAAAGTGATCAACTTTGATTAGAAAAACAATGAATATTATTTCTAATAAATGATTCCAGTTGTCTTAATTTCATGTTCAAAATAATTATAAATTTCCATTTCTTTGAGAATAGAATTCTCTCAAGCATCTATATAAAAAATATAGTATACAAATTCAAAAAGTAAAAATGCAATATATATTATATAAGTGCAATTCGGTGATTCAAAAGGTTTGTTAAAAATTTAAAAAAATTTAGCATCACACTTCAAGACCAGTTGAAGCTCACTTTTGTTTTCCAACTATTTTATAAACAAAGAACAAAACTTGCAGTGTACAAAAACAGACAACTGAGGAGTTTACACTTTCTACTTGAAAGAAATGGTTAATGAATAAGTTTGTCTGGATTTCTAAACATGTGATCAATTATGTTGAACCGATGATTTCCGTTAAACAACAAAAGTCGAATCGTGAGAACGCGTCTAAATTTCATTATTTTATTCATAGAAAATGATTTATTTTTCGTTCGTTTATTGTTTCTTTTCAGAAGTAGAATTTTGTTTTACAAGCACTGTATCTGTTTCATAATTTTTCAGGTCTTTAGTTATCACTTATTTAAGTTTCTGTCACTCGAAGCCCATCAACTTTATCGATTGAAGATAGTGCGTTGTTTGATGAATTTGATCTTCGGCCGTGTTTATGTACCAAGGAATATATTTTTTCAAAACAACCCTTAAAATTATTAAATTCTTTGCAATTACAAATTGAAAATTTTTTTAATTGAATTTCTTTATTTACTTTCCTGTATCTTTCGTTTATCAGTTTCTTTAAATATTTTACTAGGTTATAAACTTTGCTACAAAGTAATATTATTTTAAAAATTGCTAAAAGAGATTCGATGAACAACAAGTTACTTTGTTTTCTCTTTCCTGTCCCTTGTCGTCGATTAATCATCCCCTCCAGAAGTTACTGTCAAGCACAACTAAGTGTGCTTTGTTTTCCTTCTGTACGTTAAATTTTGTCACTCTAGGCAAGGCTAAAAAGAAACGTGTTACTTTAATTAAATGAAGTTAAAGTGATGACAAATTCAAATACTATTAACTCCACAGTTCAAAACGTTCAAGATTTAAATCAGATTGTGCAACAGAATCTAGTTCGGCCTTCATAACAATGTTAACATTAATTAATTGGTTCTTGCATGCATGCTTGAACTCTCATTGTTGGTCGAACCGAATCACACGCTGTCCAATGAACAATTTAAATTGCTGCATGCCAAAGGGCTGTAGTGCTTGGAATGGTGGTCAGCTCGGTTTATTCAAACGTGTTGAAAAGCTCAAAACGGAAACGCTGGATATTGTATTGTTTTATATCTCTTATTAACGCAAATCGAGAAGCGTTTCTCGTTTGGGCAGATAATTATTCGCTAAAAGTGACAAAGGATTTCGCTCACTTTGCTTGATTCATTTTTTATTCCAACATCAACCACACACGATCAAGCAATATCTACAACGTCAAGTTTAATATTTACTATTTATTGGGATTGAGATGGGAAGTTAGTGTCCGAGTGGGTCGAAGTCACATAGCTCAAGTGGTAGAGTAGCGGCGTATTTAGTCGAAGGTCGTGCATTCGAATTCCGCCTCTGACACTGACTTTTTTCGTCTCAACCAAAACCTTAATTAATTGAAAAGAACATATTTGGTCCAGCGAACCACGAAACTTTAATTTAAAAGATTAAAATTTAATATTTAAGTAAGTATTTTATGGCATTCGAAAGTATAATACCTAACATACACATAAAACAAGCCTATTTATGGCGTATTAAGTTATATCGATGAGGCACCAAAACCTTCTCTCTTCTAAATAGCTCACACATCTCATAATAACATGTTCCATATCGTCAACTACTTGGCATGTTCTACATAAAATAGTCTTTCGTTGCTTTGTTTTATCTACAGTAGTACAATCTACACAAATGCCATGGCCGTACCTAAGCCTCTTTACCATTGAACGGTCTCTTTTTGGCCAGGCTTGAGCACATGAAATTAGGTTTCTTATTTAAATCAGGATTGATTAAACTATAAAACGCACCTGCACGTATGGTATCTCACAAGTAACGCCATTTTTAATAATCTCAGCGTTGAGACATGGGCATATGGACCGTAAGAGTCCCCGCCCTTGCTTATTTTGTTAGTTTGTCAGCCGTGGAATTTCCTGTGATCCGCAATGGCTTATAACGCAATACAATCTTATGCTAGTGTCTTTATTATTTTTAAAAGTTAATATTGTTTACCACCCAATGTATTAAATAATTTCTACTAAATTTTAAATTGAGAGGTTTTAATGCTTCCAACAAGTTTTTCGAATCAGATATCACCATAATCTATTTACTGTTTAGCTGATTTTCAATATTCCTATTAGTTCAACAGAAAAGGTACTCATTTCCGAAGGAAGCTTGAGCATTTCTTTCTTATTTCATTTAGGATAAAACCACGCCCATTCTACTCCATTATTAGATCTTGACCGTTTGCGAAGATGTAGAGAATCCGATTGGATAAATGTCATTTTTATTATATTTTATGTTACACGATAAGAGAACTGTATCCCCTGCGACTTTTCGCAATAAGTACCTCGGAGATGCCTGGGAGTTGTATCGGATACAATGAATCCGAATAAATTAAATTAATTTAATGAAAAAGATCGAAATAGGTTAATAGTGAACAGCAGAGTTAACATAGTTTGAACACTTATCTGCAAAATTATGACACTAACTAAGCTTTAGTTTTACTTTTTCGACGTACAGTAATCGTAAAAATGTCTGGTATATTTCGAGAAAAATTGGAAATATTTCTCCTGTTCGGAGTTTTGCTGTCGGTTGAACATTTGCACCTTTAAAATACAGTTATGGGTTAATTTTTCAACTCTAAAAGTCTGAGACGGTTCACAGCATGTCCAAAACACCCAGGCATTTCCGTACGCATGTTTTGCGGAATACTTGGAGGCGATTTAAACCTTTCTCCCATTACCAACAAATATTGATCCAAAGTCCGTTAAACTACGTATACATGACCTACAGAAAGCAGTGTAATTTCGGGATCGGCACCTTTCCTTCTGCATTTGCTGGAAATCATCGTAGGACATTAAACTATAGTTCCCATTTGGTTAAAATTTGAGTATTTCTTCCCTCCAAAACATTTGGCGGTCCAGCATGAGACCCGAAAATTCATCAGTTCAAAGCTTTTGATTTCGAGCATCCGCAAAACCACTTTTTTCAAACACTGTTTTTTTAGAAATGTTCTTCAAAACTTTTCCCAATCAACAATTTATGTATTGATCATTTTAGTTTATAGCAAATTTGTTCGGTTAGTGATGCGGAAAAATAAAATTCGGAACTATCTTCAAATAACATTGATTAATAGGACATTATGGATCCATCTTATTAAAGCGCGATTCAGGCTGGTCCAAATTCCGTTCACAAATACAACTTAAAAGATGAATGTTTTTCAAACTGTTTTAAGCTTTTGAACATCCCCGAATAAGATTTAAATGTGTTAACACATAATTTTAACACTTCAATACCTTGGCACTAACTAAACTTAAGTTGTGCATTCACTAATTTCGTGGTCCCCTTTACCAATTAATATCTTTCAAAGTTTTTAGTTGAGATAAAAAATGAGGGAAAATTGAAAAGGTGGAGTTGAGATGGGAAGTTGATGTTCGAGTGGATCGAGGTCACGATAGCTCAAATGGTAGAGGAGCGGCGTACCTAACCGCGAAGATCGTGGGTTCGAATCCCGCTCGTGCCATTGAATTTTTATCTTAACTAAAAACCTTAATTAATAGTAAAATAATAAGTTTGAGTTCATATCAACCTGCAATGATCACATGAATTTTGAGGTATGTTCATAAAGTCTATTGCGATAAAGAAGATATTTAGGATTCTTAATTAATTTATTTTATTAGAGTAATTACTTTTTATTTCAACTAAAAACCTTAATTAATATTTAATTTTACGTTTTTCGACGTACGGTGCGAATCGTAAAAAGTCTCGTAAATACGAGAAAAATTGGAGATATTTCTGCTTTTTGGAAAAGTGATCGAAATTTGCAACAGGGTGAATCGTGTCTGGGGATTTTTCACAAAAACGCCCCAATAAAGGTGGAAGGAACGAAAGCTGTATGTAATGTATATTTGATTATATTCGAATTGAGCTCGTGTAAATCAGTTCTACGTATTGCGTTTTGTAAGTGCTCGATGGTCGTATTCAATTTGAGATATTCATTTGATGATATCAATGACGAACATTTTTTTTTTGAGTGATGACATCTCATCATTGTTACCTGACATATAGTTTTCTCGTCGAAACAGGTTGAGTTTATTACTAACCGTCTTTCATAAAGTTAGTGATTTAAAAACAATATTGAAACTGACATTTTTAGGCAGAATAAAATAAAAATTACCTCCAAACTCCACTGTTGTCCGTTTCCTTTATTTGGTCTGTCAGATGGACTAGCATGGCTGCGTTAACAGAATTGTACCAGTGCAGGACGTCCCTAATCGTGCTGTCTTCGCTGCTTATGTTCTTTCTGAAAATATTAAACGAAAGTGTAACATCATAAATCTGCCTCACTTAGTAAGTTTTTCGAATGATTGAAGCGATTTCAAATTAAACTGAGCCAGAAAGCCGGAAGAAGTTCATATTAAATTCTATTGAACGGCCCAAAATTAGGAAACGTTTTGTAGGTTCCGTGGGGGGGGGGTAGGCACGGATTCTTGTTTGTTTTCATCTCGAGAGGAAGAGAACTTTCTCAGACAGTTGCGCCCTTTTTGAAAGCAATACTACTTTTGTACTTTTAAGGGGGTTCGGTTTGTTATTCGAACGCATCGCTTTAGGTATGCCGAGTGGTGAATTTTCTGCGTTTCGCGCTCTTTTAAAATCTTTGGAAAATTCGCCTCCTGTAAACGAATTCCTTATCTCTACCTCTGGCAATTTTCCTTACTGGAAAGGCCTCCTGAGATTTATCTCTCGAGTTAATGGCCTGTCAACATGATTGAGACATATCACACACGGCTTTAACACCACGAATTTATACTTTCTTGATTCGTTTCATTACTTCTGCTTCGCTAAAAATATATTTGGATCAAATTCAAAATTATTTATGTTATCATTTTATAAAAAATGTTCCTGTCTAAGTCTGTTTCTAAAAATATTTTTTTCATATTATAAATAATACTTAATGTTTTAAGCAGCAAGAATTTAAATTCAATTTTTTTCCTTTTTATTTATTAAAATGGTCTTCCCAGATCAACATATGCACATATATACAATAAATAAATTTAAATATTCTTATAAACCCATGATACAATTCACTATTCACACAATTATTAACGACACTAATTCATATGGCTTCTTTGTACTTCCATTGTACTTCAATGACCTTATGATCCCTTTGTACATACTTCTTCCCTATCATATACGAACTTATTAAGTGTAATTTGATTCAAATTCCTACTAATTTGGGAATAAAACAAAACGTTTGAGCATTAATTTTTATATTTTGGCCTAACTGTTGTCACTTCAAACAGGCACCAAAAGTTGTCGATGTGGGCTCAAAGAAAAGCTTTCCACTCGTTGTAATGCCATGTGCCATCGTGTAAAATCTAAAGAAAAAAATTGCTCCAACTCTAAAAATTGCAATTTCTTTTGTTCATTTACTATAAAATTATAACATGAAATTATTTAATGGGTGAATAAAACAAATACTATTAAAACATTTTTGTAATATTTTGTGTACGAAATCTCATTTAATACAATCATGCATATTTTATATTCCAAAACATATCAATTAAGATTTTATAACCTTGAAATACATGCAGAATAATGTTAGTAACCATATGGTAAAAAAGTATGTAAACTATTAATGTAATTAATTAATCTTATTAAATAATAATCATATATTCATTAATTTTGTTAATCACTGTAATTTTTTTCGGCTCCTAGTGCTCATTGCACTTACCACCTTCAGACGCAGTAATATTCCCTTATTATGAATAAACCTGGTCAAACTACTATATAGTTTTCTTATCTTTATTAATTAAAAAACCAAGGGGTATGCTAAGATTCGAACCCAGAACAGCTAGCGAACCAAATACAGTGTGGGCCTATCACTCCTCGGAGTTTAGCCCTCTCTAACTGTAGCAACAAGTTTGCCAGTTTTGACGAGGGTTCTTTTAATATCGTATAAGCTTACTTCCACTTACTTCTTTTTTGTCTTTTTGTTCGCACCCAAAATCCCGAATTATAATTGTTTATTTGTTTCCGAAATGCCGCTAATCTAAAATTGATCCTAGCTCTGTTCCCTCACCACATTCCTGTCCTGACGCTGCTTAGGCCTCTCCGCTTCCGCCTCCATACAGTCCACTATTAATTAGCCTCCAAGAGTGATTTTCTTTTAGTTTTCTTTCAGTTTTTCTCTTATTTTCAAGATTTTTTTAAAATTTCGTTTTGTTAATTATCGTGTTCAAAATAACGCGAGTGTCTCTTCCGGCATCCTTAATGCGACACATCATACGGGTTCGGACGGAGCCCCGAAGGTAATTAGTAGTCTAGGATTCTGTTTTACCTTTGCCCAGAGTTATTGCAGGTTCTACCTATTAAACGGCTCTCCTATCTGGTTGTCGAGAAAATCAAGCCACAGTTAACAAGTTAGTGTTTTATTTTATTTTATTTTATCTTTATAGCGACCGACCGACGCGTGCACACTTTTTTTAAACCATTCTACGTCCATGGTTTCTATGTTTATTTTTTTATACCGAGTATTACGGTCAAAGCCCTGTAGATCATCCTCTTGTCGGTCTGCCCGCCGTTTTGTCCACAATAATTCCTCTGCATCCTGGTTCTCAATGTATCATCAGGGTGTTGCGCTTTCCCAGGTTTTGGATGATTCACTGTCTAATTTTGATACGATTTTTCACATATCAATGCTCAAATGGCTGCTAGTATGTCCGATCTTATAGGATATTTTGTCAGTGTAACCTCTGACGATTTTCGAGGGGAGCTTGAAAGACTTTCCTAATGAATTTGAAAAAAATTAAATGTCTGTTTGTTTTTTCCTTTCAAATTCTCCTTATCTTTGAATTTTTATATATAATCAAATATTTCTAGCTGTAAAAAAGGAATATTTTAGGTAAATTTGATTCTCATATTATTTTATATTATACTTATTTTTTCCTTCGTGGACAAAACGACTGCCAACATGCCCATAAAACAATTTTCAGTTTAATCAAATAATAGTATATATGCCTTTATATATATATAAATATAGCATTTATTTTTATATATGTATATTATTACGAACTAGATTTGGTCTTAATGAAAATAAAATTGAGACGTATTGAACGGGATTACAATTACATTTTTGAAAACAATCCCACAAACATATGGTAAAAACTTTAATAATCAAAAAAAAAAAAAAATTTATAAGACAATAACTCTCACCAACTTTACTGTATGAACACCGGCCAACACTGAACAAATCTACTTGCCTAGCCGATGCTAAGCCATCTCAATGGCCAGAACCAACTTAATTATGCTTAACAATATATATATATATATATATATATATATATATATATATATATTGAAAAATGAACAAAAAATATGTATAGAAATGAACCGTTAGCTTTCTGCTAAAGGTCTGTGGGGTATAAAGGGGCTATAAAAGATAATAAAAAAGGGGCCCACTAAATAAAAATCACTAGACAGAACATTGAAGATAGCGAGAAGCCGAAATGCTTCTGACAGAATAACGAGGATAGGCAGTCAAATACCAAAGCATATGCACGGTTAGGATAGAGTTTGTGTGTGTGTGTGTGTGTGTGTGTGTGTGTGTATGTGAGAGAGAGAGAGAGAGAGAGAGAGAGAGAGAGAGAG
>CM077106.1:31364232-31387482 GCA_039619505.1 Cimex hemipterus | reverse complement strand
TATATATATATATATATATATATATATATATGTATATCTGTGTGTGTGTCATTTAAAAAACTGTTTGTTTCGTTCCATTAAAAAAGCTCTGAGTGAATAAAGTTGTATAAAATTTAGCCAGAGTATAAATTCTGAATTAAATTGACTTTGAGGCTTTACTCGGATCTGGGTGATTGCGTTCAACTCTAATTCTTTTCTCCTTCAGATAAACGGGAGCGGGCTGATGGAGACAAAGATCACAATATCCTGTTCGGAGTTCACCTTCCCCCTCATCAAATGTGTACAGAGTTACTTAAGGTGACCTCCTCTGATTGAGACTAAGTTTCCCGGATCGGTTCGGTGGAATTAACTTTTATTAGAAATTCCAACAGGAAGAAAACATGTTCCTACGACGGGAGATGTTTTGAGAAAAGGCCCCCGATGTGAGCATGTAAGGATGACATGTTATGCATGGCCAGATTCTAGTTAGTATGCATTTGATTCTGCGACAAACACGAAAGCGGCGTTTCCCATCTAAATCAGCCTGTACGGAAAGAGCCACCAGATGATCAAAAGTGGAATTGTTAATAAAATCTTTCATTACACATTAATAATTCTTGTATCACTTCTAATATTTTTCATTGATAAATGATGTTATTTTAAACAACATCCGTTTCACAAAAATACTAATTATATTTTATTTTGATTCTAATCATCTGTGAAATGTTCACAATAACGTGAATTGGTTATTTTTTCTTGTTTGTGTTTGCTGAGTTTAACAGATATCGCAGCATCTGGCATTTACTCGACTCAGAGAAAGGCACAGATCAGAGAATATATCATTTTTTATGGGAAAAACTTGCCTGTATTATGAACGGCCTGGTATCTTTGAAGTGATTTAAATTGAAGTATAACCGAGATTAACTTGACAAAATATTTAATTTTTTGAACAACCAACCATTCTCAGTAGATTTATTTCGAGTCACATATGTGTTTAAAATATGTATAAATATGCATCTTAACCAGTTGTGCACTCAAAGCAGTATTCTGTGCGTGGTGTTTAGTGGCCGTTAGTTAATGATTATTTGGAGATCGTGAGATGCGATATGGTGTGATGTAGGTTTTAGAAAAACATTTTTTTTTTTATCTTGCCAACGTTTCGATCTTTATTGAGATCATCTTCAACGCCTGGGATTTATAAACATTGTTTAAATTGTATAAATATGCGTAGGGGGTTAAAACAATGAATTTATACAATGCTAGAAATTTTTGATTGAATCAAAGTAGTTGTACTCACTCAAAGTGTTTGTTTTCTGTGTAGATGTGACATTCTTGTGTGTCGTGTTGAGAGTACCAGTGCGATATTGATGTTTTACGTCTATATACGTTGGATTTCAAAGGGGTGGGGAAGGAAGTCGGGGTAGAAAGACAATTTTACATGAGGAGTCGGCTTCTTTTAGGTGAAAGGACCCGACAATGTGAAAAAACGCGGGAAATGGTTCTTAGGCCTGATTATACTGTCAGGATTTTAAAGTTGGGGATAATTAGGGAAAGGAACCAAATTTTTGAATAATTAGACTATACAGAAATGTTTGATGTGGAATGTGATGATTGTTTTATGTTACATTACATGGTTTTGTCTGATTTGATGATATATGTATGTTATCGGTATTGAATTTGACTAATAATATTAGCATAGTTGCGATTGAGTTTACATATGTCTGCTTTGTAAATTATGCGTGTTTATTTCTATTGATGTAAACCATCTCTAAAAAGTTACGTTTATGTTAGTTTTGTTCTGTGTGTAATATTTTTGGATTGTTGAAATCGAAATTGTCTTTGGGTTTAAAATGGTGGGTAGCTGCTGTTGGACTTTGTTTGGGTTTTTTTGCAGTCATAGACTTGTTGCTTTACTCTCTTATCAAGATATTTGGAAGTAATACCGATGTAAGTTGCCGGACAATTTAAGTAATTAATTTTCTAAATTACGTCAGATTTATTTATTATTGGTGTGTGATCTTTCATTTGGAACAAATGTGTGAATTGTTTTATAGTTTTTGAAAGCTATTTTGAAGTTATCGGACGATAGAAATGTGTTTAATTTATATGGTACCCATGAATGAGTTGCATGATAATGTATGTTGGTTTGTGTGTATTTGATAGATTGATGATGTAGTGTATTCAGTCTAATGGCCGAGGTCCGCCGGTAGGTCTCCCTCAGGTACGGCGGGGAGGTGGAAGGAAAAAAAAAGATTTGATGTAGTATTATGTGTAATAGCAGATGGTGTTAGTGTTGAGTTGGAGTTGTATTCTGTTTATTATGTGTTTCGGGAGTGATTGTTATGGCGGATCTCTTTGTATATCTTTATGTTCTTGCTGTGAAATGATTCATTACTTAGGGTTTTAATTCTGTGAAGTAACCCGTTGGCCGTGCTGGTTATTGTATGGTGTTGTAAAGTTAGCGATCTGTGTTTTTGATACCAATCTATGATTAATGTGCCATTTGGTTGTTTTATTACGGGTGTATCTAAAAATGGTATCGTTTTGTTGTTTTCGATTTCATGTATAAATTGTTGGGGTGGGTGAAAGCTGTTAAATGTATCTATTGTATATTGAATTCGATATGTGGGAACTCTTGTTAATACATCATCTAGCATTGTATAAAGTCATTTCTTTCATGTCCTACACGTATTTGTACAATTTAAACAACGTTTATAAATCCCAGGCCCTGAAGATGATCTCAAAAAAGATCGAACGTGGCACGATAAAGGAAGTGTTTTTCTAAAACCTACGTCACAGCAGAAAGCATCTCAATTTCTCCAAATAATGATGTATTCTTTGTTAAGAATTCATGAATAAGCGTTATTGTATGTCTAGCACCATAGTGTCGATGCCGGAATATCAGGTAACATCGATAAAAATTTAGACCAGTTAAGGCATTGTTCCTTGGTGTAAAGGAAAAGACTCACTCTTTCAATTCTCAACAGGTTCAACCGAAATTGGACTTTCCTTTCGAAAGCGTGAACTTTGTCATAGGCATCGAAAGAAAGCCTTTCTCATATAATTCATTTTCACGGAAATATCTGATAAAAACGACAGCGTACATTCCATTTAAACCGTTTGGCAATTTATCATTGTGGTCTAAAACCATGATAAGACTACAGAACATAATTACTGCAATCGTGAAAGTGCTTTCCCAAAAGACAACCAACTCACTTCTGTATGGAGAAGCAGGAAATGATGGAGGCTTCTCACATAACGTGAAAAGTTTGGAATTCAATGGCCACGAATTGATGCAATTAATAAAGGATTCATCTAAAACTTTCTAGAAGAGTTTATTGGTTTTCGTGGTCCGCTTGATCAATTAATATCTTTCAATTAATTAAGGTTTTTAGTTGAAATAAAAACGTCAGTGATATGAGCGGGCTTCGAACCACCGACCTTCGGCTAAATACGCCGCTGCTCTACCGCTTTAGCTATCTTGACCTCAAACTCTGACTCTTGAAAAATGCAAAAAAGGATAGAAAATTCTAGAGGTGAGGTTGAGATGAGAAGTTTGTGCCCGAGCGGATCGAAGTCACGATTGCTTAAGTGGTAGAGCAGTAGCGTATTTAGACGAAGGTCATGGGTTGGAATCCCTGTCGTGACACTGCCATTTTAACTCAACTAAAAACCTTAATTAAATTTTTAGAAGAGGTTGGCATTAGCTTCATCGCTAAATCATGTCTGTGGAGAATAATATGACCGCTGTTGAGATCCTTTGATTTTTCTTTTGTTTTACTTCGATCCTATCGTTTGGCCAGTCATCGCCTTGGCACCTTCTGTGCACACGTCAATGCTATTAAACCACAAAATTTAATTAGTTGTAAAAAAATGTCCAATAAAAGGATTATTTCGGCACCTGTTCCATTTCAGTATTAGAACTTTTTCATTCACGAACAATCTGGATTGAGGTTGGTGTTGAAGAAGAAAGCAAATTTAGTTGTTACTGCCAAGCTTTCGACCTATTTTATGGTCATCATCAGGGCAAAACAAATCAAGGAAATTTGAGATCACCTGTCAAAAACTAAATGTGTCAATATGTAAGCATATATGAAATTGTTTTGTCTTGATGATGACCTTAAAAGAGGTTAAAAGCTTGGTAGTAAGAAGTGATTTGTTGCATTGGCAGGAAGTTGTTTACACAACAAAAGATCATCCTCGAATCATCCTGAATGTTCATAACGGACAAAAGACAATAAAGTACACAACCCGTTACGTCAGTGGATTCGTGAGATACGAATTGTGTTGGATGCGAGAAACTAGCGTTTTTCACATAAATTGATTAATCAAGTATCCCTCTATTGACATTATTGTTTGATAATGTGAGGCAACATATAAGTTTTATTGCTTTTAGGGAGATAGGTTATGACGGTTTCCGCGATGGTATCAGCTTTATCCACCTGCCTGGGCCACTCGATAACTTATCAAGTCAGACTCTTTTAGTGAGTTTTCATTAACAGTTTTTGTATGAGTTTTCATGAAAGATTGAGAAGGAGCCAGTTTGGTGCGGATTCCTTTTTCATTACTGTAATTGATATGCCACATACTTTTAAGTACAATAGTTATGATTTACAAACTCTGATTAATGAAATATATTATAGCAATTTATGATCATGTTTAGATCTGTCACGCACAACCGCAATATTTCCATCATATCTGAGTGTGAGTGTATTAGCTGCTCCGGTATTCGGAAGTACTCTGAACTATAAATTGGTTTTTAAAATGCCAATTATTTTAGAAAATAGCTGAATAGTTTAATCAATTTTTGTTCCAAATAGGTGGTTTTTAGTAATTTTGTGTGGAGTGCTGAATTCTAATTTATTTGATTCCTTATTTCTACGGCATTTATGATTTTCTATCTTCTAAAATAAATTAATATTTGATATGCTTGGTGTCAAAACCAATTTTCTTTTAGCTTTGTCAAAATTGATGGATATAAAACGACGTTTTGGTGTAAATGTTTTCTGTAGTGTTGATAAAAATTTTAAAGGTAATTAAATTTCGTGATAATCATAAAATATTGTTGTGATAAAGCTTTGAGAAAGGTTGAGAAGTGAATAGCTTCTTTCTGTCAACAATGGTCCCTGAAAGAAATGGCCCTCGATTTTTAATAATTACACCGGACTCCGATTTTTCCGATGCTCTTTCTTTGGATCTTTTGGAAAGAAAGGAAATTATTTTTTAATTACCTGAAAAGGTCGAGGTGTTCTCTGAAAGTTACGCTGTCGTTGAACACAAGCCTGTTACCGTTTGCTGTCGTTACGACGACCGTCGGCCAGGTGCTGAGTCTGTCTAACGCCTGGTCTGTCACTGCAAACCGTGAACTCAAATTAGTCCTGAAGCAATAAAACAGAATACAATTTCTTTACAAACCTTGTAAGGCTCACGGGTTAGGAATATTTTGCATTTTTTTGGTTTTGGTCTTTTAACATTGAATAAAAAAATAGGACATATTTATATGTTCTATCTTAATTCGGTTGGAAAAGCACACTTGCCGATTAGTTATATACATCATTCGGTTCTATGTTTCATTCGTTATTACAAAACGATTTAAAATAAAATATTAGATCCATTAGGTTTCGTGGTCTGATTGGCCAAATAAATGATTTTCAATTTTTTAATCTTTAAGTAAAGTATTGGTGGAGATAAAAATGTCAGTATCACGAGCGGGATTCGAACACAGGAACTTCGGCTAAATAAGCCGCTGCTTTACCACTTGTGCTACCCTGACTTCGATCTATCCGGACACCTACTTCCCATCTCAACGGACCTTTCGAATTTTTCCTCGTTTTTGTCATTTTTCAAATGTCGTGTAATCTATTTGATTCTCGGCGACAAAGTGAGATCTTTAGTGAAGTATAGTTAATTTTGCTTATCAAATCGATTAGGTGTCGTGGGCTGATTGACCAAATAAATTCTTTTCAATTAATTAATCTTTAAAGAATTGGTTGAGACTGAGAGCTCAAGTGGTAGAGCAGCGGCGTATTTAGCCGAACGTCGTTGGGTCGAATCGCGCTAGTGACGCTAATTTTTCATTTCAACCAAAAACCTTAGATGAAGATAGGCAAAGAATAATTAATTGGTTTATATAATATTAACAAAAAATTAATTATTCATTTCATTTAAACGAAATTGTATTCATTTACATTTTGTGACCAAACAAATAAAAATATATCGAAAACCTACAGAATTGCACCTAGCAATAGCAATAGAGAAAGTACTAATTTGCTTGTTTTTAAATTTATTAGTTGCCATTAACCTTCTAAACTTGTTAACCTCTTTCGGAAAATGTTACCCAGCGGAGAAATATCAACCAATATAATCAACATTAACGTAAACTCTTCCCTATTTTTTATAGCAAAAATTCAATATCTACATAAAACACAAACAGTAGATAACAATCAAGTCTTTTTACAATTGTGAGTTTAATAATACAACAACTAATTGGGACAAATAACAATAATCAAATATTAAGAGATGCAAAGCATGATTTGACTGGAGTCTTTGCCACCAAATTGTTTTCAATAAATTTAATTTTATATAGGTGTACTAAGGTCACAGGAGATAACTCAACTATAGACTCCGTTGAACCGAACCCTAGAAGGTTTGAGAAGAATAGGGGGGAGGAGAGCTGATGGATGTGAGTGGGTCACACGTTGACTGCTATTCCCCAAGACCGAGTTTGCACTGTCGGCAAATCCAGTATTGATTTATATATGCTCAATTCCCTACACATATGTGAAGTACGTGTAGTACTCGATATTCCTTATTCACCTTTTATACATACTATAAAACTAATATAACTGATTGTCGATCGCTCGATGTTTAACCATCCATACTCTCACACTGTATATTCATTCAAAAGGAACATACAATGAAATAACCAGCAGTACTATATACAATGAAATAGACATGTTTCCTCCAAAAAGCGGAACTCTCAATATGGAGCCAACCGCCTTTCAATTAATTGGGGCACATAAAAACTTTTCTACATGTCGCGCATATAAAGGAGCCTTTGCCCAGATGTAAGTGTCCGAATGCCAATCTCGCATGGCCCATTCTTAATCGGGTGAGGGTTCAGATCCTCTTAGGGTCGCCCATAGACAGTTTCTTTGATACGTAGGAGCTTCTTTCCCGATCTATCTAACTGACGTTGTCATTTTCGGTAGACAGTAATTTTTATTGCATTGTTAGCGTCTTAGGGCCAGATCGAGGTAGTCAGGCCCAGGGTTGAGGTTGAACATTAAAAAAACACATACATTTCATTACAATATTTCTAATTGAAAAACCACATAAGGCGGTCGACTCGTATATGCCATGCTAGCGGTTCTGGGTTCGAATCACGGCCATTACCTATGGCCTTTTATTTGATAATATTATGGAAAAGGTACTGTAAAATGGTTGACACTCTTCGGCGAAACCGACAGGAATAGGTCATTAAGTGCTTCTGTATACAGACTACTTTATATCATGAAAAAGTTCAATTACGAAGTAAACGGTCGAAAAATTGCGAAATCTTCCGAAACCATTGAACCAGTGTTGGTTTGGAAAAGAGTGAGGCTAGCTTCCAAATAACAACGCTCTATGTGTAAGAGAAAAGTGAGGTCGACCTTCACTTTACTTCACCGACTTATGACGAGGGTTTTAGGGGAGTTGGCGGAATGATACTTACTGGATGAGTGGTTATTTTACGGGGAATGATTTGTGACGTATCATGTACGAAGGGTGTATTAAGGGCATTGCTGACAGTTTTGAAAGGGTTTTTTGGTTTCCATAAATGTTGGAATGCCTGGCATAGTCTGAAAGGGTTATTCAGAAGTCCTGACATGAAAATGATAGTGATATATTTGGCCTTTTTTCGGGTAAACTTCAAAAGGTGTTGTAAAATCAGATCTACTCGGTCGGGTATGAGAAATTCAGTTTATCGAGGATTCATTACTGGTTAGCAACAGTAAAAAAATATTATCGGAGTATATGAAAAGGCAAGTTAACCTCTGAAGGATGAAAGTCATATCCATCGATTTTGATGTGCTTTAGGTTACTGTAGGAGATGAATTACTGTCATCGGCAAAAGTCAGAATAGCGTGGGTCAGGTTATGTAAGGAACAGCTGTCTACATCTGATAAAGGAAACTACCTTGTGATGCTCCAGCTTTGACGAGAGAGCATAAGTAAACCCCTTCGTTACGTTCAGAAATACAAGCCATTAATCCTAAATGCCATATAGAACATATATTATCTTTAGCCTAATTTTATTCAAAATTTAATTAGTTAATTTAATATTATAAAAAATAAAGTGGAATTAATATATTTTTCAATTATGGACAAATATGAACTTTTTCTGCCTATGTTATATCAGTACACATTTCTGAAACACAGATAAACAACCCAATTATCAGAACCCAATTAATTAACAGAATTTATTAAATGTTGAACTGTAATTTGTTTAACGTTATTTTATTAAGGTCTAGGCGTACATGCCTGTCTATTAAATGTCTGTAACGGGAGACTCGCAAATTAGACTCCTTTCCTATTACAGTCAGTCCGAGGAAATATGAATATTGATTTATATCCCTCGTTAACCCGAGTATCTGCCTAACGCGTTGGATATTCCGTATAAATTACAGATTTTTCTGAAAATTGTGAAAGTATCCTCTGTCGGTTTAAATCTATAAAACATACGCTGCAGACTCGCAGTGACAAGGAGTGAGGGGACGTTTTTGATATTTAGGTCAGAAACAGTTCCCTTTTGTATGGAATTAGTCCGTCTGCTCTCTAAGGAAATAGAAAAACAGACTTTTTCTGACCCTTTGTCATTGAACCGCTGAGAAAAAACCCCAACCATAAAACGCCCTCATGTGTCGAGATCAGACACACACGTATAAACCGTTAGTTGTTTGATCATTATATCAGTGAGTTCGTATAATTTCGCTGTTTGCTCAAGGCGGACGTGTTGTCGCTTCGGGCCATCATTACAAGATGGTTGTATCAAGTAGCCTTTGAAGAGGAAATGAAGTATGTATGCAGTACAGTTAATCTATCGTGACGATAGTTTTTATTTGTTTAAATTGTATAATTTGTTTATAAAATTGGTGATCAAATTAAGTCGCTACAATTTTTTTACTGATTAAACATCTTTAATAAGGGGGGCAATTTTATGTACGTGTCGTTCTGTTATGTTATCGACGTAATGGGACGGTCTACTGCAATATCGCTAATGTGTTCTCCGGCGGAATTAGAACCTTCTTCTAATATTGCTAACTGTGAACTTTAAAAATTTTTGTCCGTAAACAAAAAACGAAAGAAAGGAGGACATAAGGTCATTTTTGCCCTGGAGAAATATGACGAAAACTGAGCTATTTCACAACACGACAGACAATCTACAATTTTCATTCAAATTTACTGCGTTCATTCCTGTTGAAAACATTTAAGAACAAATTAATAAATTATTAAAAATCCATTAAATATTGTTAAAATATCATATTAGAATGAAAAGAATAAATATGTAATTTGTTATATGTACGGTTTCTGTTAACACTACTCAGTTTCTCATCATGAGGTCGTGTATGTCCCAAGATTTATATGCATTACAACAGACTTTTGACACTTCTATGGACATCGTCAGTTGTTTATTTTTAATTCTTGTATTTTTCAAAAATATAACTAAGCCGTATGAGCTTAATGGTCATAATTGGCCATATTAATTAATTGTTCTTTTATCTAAGTTTTTTGGTTGAGTTGAAAAATTAGTTTCACGGGCGGAATTTTTCATCTCAACCCAAAACCTTAGATAAAAAAGATTATTAATTGGAATATAACTAAGCATGATTTAGAGCATAAAACATTTACTTTTCTGTTAATTTTTAATGTTCTGTAGTATTTCTTAAAATAAAGTGAATATACTTTTACAAAAATAACGTAATATAAGTATACGACACACTATATATCCTGCTATTGACAAAAATACAAGAAAATTAAAAATTAATTGTTATTGGACCTTTCCCCGTCCGAAAAATAGTAGCAAAAGAATAGAAAGAAAGGTTAGTAATTATAATTGTTAGAAAGATTTTAATTTGCAATTAAGTCACCACAAAAATACGACTGTCGTGCTTCGGCCTATATTTAACAAAACAACAACAACACTTTCGTCAATAAAATAACAAAAGGAAAAGCTCACGGTGTTGAAAAATTGAATGGTGCGGAAGACGAGAAACAGATGCTTGAAAAGGCGGTGCATACAATTTGATATTCCAATCGAAGTTCACAAATTTCTAGGGCCCAAATGTGTTCTGAGGAACGCCCAAAGAGAGACTGCCTTCAGTTCAATCAATCCCTGGCGTGCTGGACGCCTCATGAGCAAGAGGAGAGAGAGAGAGAGAGAGAGAGAGAGAGAGAGAGAGAGAGAGAGAGCCATTATCGCTCTGGCAGTTACAAATAGTAACAAGAGATCGTTATGGATATGTGGTCACAAATTTTAATGAATTTTATTTTGATCCTACAACGGATTGAATCTGGACACTTTCACCAGCATTCTTGCCAAAGTTCTGTCTAAAAGGAAAGAAGAAAAGATTTTATGTACATTACATAGAATGTTTTTCTGATTTTCTTGAATGCTTTGAATGGCATTCAATTTTTTACATTATCTACGATAAGAAAATTATACAGGACTGTATTATACGAAATTAGATGCGTATATGAAATGTACACAACGAAACGAGTTCATTAAGGTAACTGCCCCGGGCAAGAAGTGAAATTGAAAACCTTTGTTTCATCAATGAAAACCATTTAACCAACCAACAAACTTATTGACGACAATTTAACTATGAAAAGGATGAAATTGTATTGATTTCTTATTAAATCCATAATATTTCTTGGTCCTTTTGATCAAATAACATTCGTCATTGAGTTATCTTTATGTAAAGGTATTAGTTGAGAAAAAAGGGAAGAGAAAAATGGCACAAGGAGGGAAAATTCGAAAAGTTGGGTTGAGATGGGAAGTCAGTGCCTACTGGATCGAAGCCACTCAAATGGTAGAGCAGCAGTGTATTTAGCCGAAGGTCATGGCTTCGAATCCCTCTCGTGACGCTGACATTTTATCTTAACCAATACGTTTCCAATAATCATAAAGATTGAAAGATGACTTCTTATTTTTAATGTAAGCAGTGAAAAAAGATTTACTTATTTAGACAAACACTACAAAAGTAAACAACAAGTTATTAATGTGGCATTTACCTTTTAAACACTTTAGGGCTGCACTTGGACACGCATCTTACCTGGAATAACCACATATCCTCATGTGAAACGAAAATTCGCTTGCGATATATCAAACAAATTCTCCCTAGCAATTCTGTCCAAATCCCACTTAAGCGACTCCTTTATCTAAGCCTAATAAAACCAAAATGGTTTTATGGTTCGCCCATTTGGTGTTCTGCATCCACCTCGCAAATAAAACGGATACAAACGCTGCAGAATCGTGTATTACTTTTAATAACAAACGCGCCCTGGTTCGTAAGGAATGACCAGCTCCACCACGAAATATCGTTGACATCGGTAGAAGACGAACTAAAGAAGAGATACAGTCGTAATCGTGAACTCGAGTGAGAAGGACGTGTTTCCTGAACGGGATTAACGGTGTTGACTACTGCAGAGCGATAAGTATCCTTATCTCAAACCAGAACAATAAGGCTAACAAAAAAAAAATTTTTTTCTTTCCTTTTTTATAAATCAATCTTCTTCCTTTTGTCCTTTTTTTTTCGTTTTCGCTTTAAATTTTATGTGTTTTAATTGATTAGGTACAACGATATTTACTAAAAAGCAAAGAATATAACCGGCCCATCAATGGGTCCGGACAGTGGGGGCGTTGGGCCTCCCAACACAATCATTTCGTTGCAAGACATAATTAGAGATGATACCTACTATGTCAGTAATAAAGACAACAAAAGACTAATGGTAAAGGAACCAAATAAGTCTTACTCGAAAATAATCTATCAAGACATCACAGAAATGGAAGGTCAAAAACAACAAAGACGAGCGGAATTCCAGTCCCGTCTTTCAAAAAATAGATTCGATGATAATGATAGAGGCCCTTTTTTTGTATTTATAGAAAGCAGAGACAAAAACATAGGAAAGGCCCATCCGATGCTTTTTGGAAAGTGGTTGTACCAAGATCAAAACATACGCCAAAATAGCATTAAAGAAATCCGCGTGAGTGGTAAAAACAGGCTTAAGGTAACAACCTACTCAAAAGAAATGGCTAATTACCTAGTGGAAACAGAATATCTAAAAAAAGAACATTTATTCACCTATATACCGGACTTTTTAATAAAAAAAGTAGGCGTAATACGTGGAGTAGACTTAGAGTTAGGAAACGACGAGATCTTAACACACATGCAATCCAACGTCCAACCCCTTATGGTAGAGCGAATGAAAAAATTCGAAAAAATGGGTGAGAAAATTAAAATTTACCCTTTAGAAACCTGTTTAGTAACTTTTAAAGGTCAAAACCTGCCAGAATATATCACTATATATGGCGGCCTATCTCGGGTACGTCCATATATACCAAGGATAAGGCAATGCAATCAATGCCTTAGATTTAATCATTCTGCCTCCCAATGCCGGGGCAAAATACGCTGTCCTCGGTGTAGTGAAGAGCACTCATTCAACGATTGTACAAAAACCAATATAGAGCCAGTTTGTCTTAACTGTGGTAAAAACCAATTGTCTACCAGTAAAGACTGCGAAATATATATACAAAAATCGGAAGAAAACAAAAAGAAACACATGGAAGCATCTTTCGCTGCAATACTGTCTTCAAATAGATTTGATATCCTACAAAATTTGGTAGAAAAATCAGAAGACAACTTCCCACCCATCACGCCAACAACATCGACTCGACGTCAGTACAGAAAAACACTTGTAAGGAAATCCAATTCTGCTGCCGGTTGCTTGCGGTCAGTCTCCTACGATTTCTAGCGAAAAATCAGACTTTTCACAAACTCGAACAAAGCCGAAAACATTCGAACCTAACCCCATATCGACCTCCCCAACTGAGAAATACATATTAGAACTAACTAAATTAGTTTCGAATATTAAAGAGAACCAACACCATATGAATACTACTGAAATAGTGGACATAATAGGCTTAACCTTGTACAATTTAATAAATGAAAACCAAGCAATAGTTCGAAGGCTTAACGAAAAATACCGGAACCCAGATAGGGAACCTGAACTACAATAACAACTATAATAAAAGATAAAGATTTAAAAGAAAAGTATACAAAAATAAATAAATAAAAATAAAATCCACAGATTATCCATCCTTCCTTAGAACCCTAGACCATGGCTCAACCCCCCCCCCAAAAAAAAAATATATATATATAAAAAATGAATGTACTAAAAGTATTACAATGGAATATACGATCTTTTAAGGCAAACAGAAATAACTTAGAATTGCTCATGAGGCAGGAAGGAATCGACATAGCATTGATATCAGAAACATGGCTTGCACAGAACAGCTTATTTAGCGTCTCTGAATACAATCTGCTACATAACGATAGGTATGATGGGTACGGAGGAAGCGCTATCATGATACACACACGATTGCACTATGAGCCAATAAATGTAACCAATCCCTATGAGGAAAAAATCCAGATCACAGCCGCAAAAATTTACGTCTCCGAGCAACCATTAAGCGTGGTGTCAATATACATTAAACCCAA
The DNA here is from genome assembly GCA_039619505.1 of Cimex hemipterus. Lineage (NCBI taxonomy): Eukaryota > Metazoa > Arthropoda > Insecta > Hemiptera > Cimicidae > Cimex > Cimex hemipterus. Next base: position 31,373,744 of record CM077106.1, on the reverse strand, counting down.
CGAAAACATTACCGAAACAATTTGGACGGAAATGTTTCACCAATTCTCGCATCCTGCTATTATAGGCGGGGACCTGAATGCACACCACCTATCATGGGGGTGCTCCTACGGGGACGCGTCAGGTAGAGGTCTATTATCCGCTTTAGAGCAACTGGACCTATGCTTCTTAAATGATGGTTCGCCAACAATCATCAATAGGCCAGGAAAAAGCAACTCAGCACCGGACATCACCCTCATCACTTCAACCATAGCTCCACTAGCAACCTGGGCTACACTACCAGATAATTTTGGGTCAGACCATTATGCCATAATAGCGAATATCCAGATAGGTCCAGAAGATACGGTAGAAGAAGTACCAGAACGATGGTTGTATAAGAAAGCCGACTGGAATGAATATACCAACTGGGTACAGCAGAAAGTGGAGAAAGTTAAGCCAGAAAACTACGACAAGATGGTTGATATAATAAATCAAGCCGCCATACTCTCTATTCCACGTTCCAAAAAGACATGGACCTTGAAAAATCGACCAGGCAGAAAACCAAAGCATTGGTGGGACGGTGCATGCCAAAATGAATGGTACAAGAAACAAAAAGATTTCCAGAACTTCAAGAAAAACCCGTCCATAACAAACTTCATACGGGCACAAAAATCTGATGCGATGTGCAGAAAAACGTTCAAACAAAAAAAAAGAGATAGTTGGGAAAAATTCGTAAATTCTCTAAGTAGAACAACACCAATAGGCAAAGTCTGGGATAAAATAAGAAACATAAAGGGACTCGAACGACGAAAATCTATCCCTGAAACAAGAGGAATGGAAGAATTCATCAACATAGTGGCTCCACCTACAGCTCCTGAGAACGTAAGCACAGATGATATAGAGGTTTCCAACGACACAGAAATAGACATCCCTTTCACCATGGAAGAATTAGAAAAAGCCCTCTCATCAGGTAGCGGAACCGCGCCAGGACCCGATGGCATAAACTATGAAATGTTGAAGCGATTACCCGACAATGGAAAAATCTCCCTATTAAGAATATTCAATGAAGTATGGATAGAAGGAGTGATTATTCCACAGTGGAATAGACAATATATAATTCCAATCTGCAAACCTGGGAAGACACCAAATGACGGGGAATCTTACAGACCAATCGCGCTATCATCGTGTGTCCTGAAAACTTTTGAAAGATGCGTTAAGGCCCGGCTAGAATGGTACGTTGAAAAACATGGATTAATACCAGAGTTTCAACACGGATTTCGCAAACGCCATAGTACTTATGACAACATGGCGACCCTATTAAGTGATTGCTATAAAAATATGGGAGAAAAGGAAATTACGCTAGCGATATTCTGTGATATCTCCAACGCGTATGCTAATGTAAATTTTACTTTATTAAAACATCACATGTTAAGATTAGGCATACCCGGACGATTTATCCGTACTACCATTAATATAGGCAAAAATAAAACACTTTTCTTCCAAGTTAACGGGCAAATTAAGGGAACACGACTAGTCCATGTCGGACTTCCGCAAGGAGCCGTCCTAAGTCCTCTCTTGTTCTCCCTCTACACATCCACACTTAAAAGTACAGCACAGATCAAATTTTCCCAGTTTGCCGACGATATAACACTTTATACTCACGGAAAGGACGTAGAAGAGATACTAGAGAAAATCAGCACACCACTGGATAATTTTATTAATTGGACAAATAACCTAGGACTCTCCCTATCGGAAGGAAAAACCTCAGCTATGTTTATAACACGGAAGCGAAGACTAGTACAACCCGAATTCATAACGAGTGGAAAAATAAAAATAAGGACAACCATGAAACACAAGTTTCTAGGTATAATACTTGACCGGAAACTTTTATGGAAACCACACCTAGAATACACAGAGGCGAAATGCGAAAAGGCCCTAAACGTATTAAGAGCTATTTCGAGAATAAAGTATGGCGCCCATCCCTCCATATGTACTATAATATACAAGTCCCTCATTCAATCAGTCATGGACTATGGAAGTATTTTCTTTGGGGACGCAGCCAAATCACACTTAAACATTCTAGACAGAATACAATTCAGAGCGTTAAGATGTTGTTTGGGAGCAATGATATCAACCCCCACCAATGTTCTGCAAGTAGAATCAAATAACCCCCCTCTAAGTACAAGGAGAGAACTCTTAACAGGAAAGTTCTTAACTCACAGAATTATAAATAGTGAACATCCGGTGTCGGTAGGCCTTAACAACCTTGCTTGCGCAATCCTACCAAGGTACAGACGACAAAAGATACCAGGACTATTGGAGGCCTACATGAAAATGAAGCAGTTAGTGCTGGCCAATAAGGTATTGGGACCGGCGAAAGTGCCACTCTGGGAGTCAAAGACTTATAGACCAAGTGTGATAATGAACGTTAAGGATTTAGAAGGAAAAACAGAAGCTATACAAGGCTGCTTTGAAACCGGGAATTGTAACAGCATAAACGTAGTATACACGGATGGGTCGAAATCAGAAAAGGGGGTCGGGGCAGCAATATTAGACCCTGGAAATAAGACATTTAAAAAAGTTAAGCTCCCCAATATAGCTTCAATATATACAGCCGAGAGTATGGCTATACTCGAAGCGTTGAGATATATTCAAACACTACCAGACCAAGAAACTGTCATAATCTCCGACAGCCTTAGTGTGCTAACGGCCATCAAATATGCGACTCGCCAACAGAATCCCCTAATAGATGAAATACTGGATATGATTGAGAAAACTAAAAAAAAAAAAGAGGTTGACCTCCACTTCATCTGGGTCAAAGCGCACCATGTAAATAGGTACAACAACGAAGTCGACTTACTCGCAAAAGACGCGGCACAGAATGGGGTTCCGTACAACATTATCGTCCCATGTGATATCACGGCCCACCTGAAACAAATTGCAAGGAGGAAATGGCAGAATCAGTATAATGAGTCCAAAACAACAAAAGGCCAGTACTATGCTAATATACAGCCTAGCATCCAACATAAACCCTGGTACCTTAAAGTGAATAGACCAAGAAAGTTCTTCACGACGATATTCAGGTTAAGGTCTAATCATAACCAATTACCATACCACCTTGCGAAAATCGGTATTGTGGACGGAGCCGTTTGTGGATGCGAAGCGAGGACCATTGCCGACTCAAACCACGTTATCTTGGCATGTTCAAGAAACACGATGGACAGGGATGTTTTGTTCTCAGAACTAATAAAAAACGGAATAAAATTCCCAACAAAAATGGAGGTCATACTCTCAGACACAAGAAACATCCCGGTTCTCGATGCGCTCGTAGCCTTTATAAATAAGAACAATATACAGGTTTGACAACACGAAGTGCATAAGGCAGGAACGAATAAAAAATTAGTCTAACTCGTTCGTGGCGTGGGGTTGCCCGGGGTCGGGTCGGTTTGGGCGGTGCTGGACTGTGGGGTTGGGTGCCATAAGCGGCTTGGGCGTGTTTTGCCCCGGATTCTATGGGGATGTGGTCTTTTCCATGGTGTTGTAAATGGTTTTTATCCACATCCCCGAAAATGGAAACCGTATATAGGCCCTAAAAAGAAATAAATAAGAATGAGTGCATGTCCCCTTAGGCAGGCTTGGGCATTCTCCCGCTTTCCGGCTGCGCCTTGCTTGCTTCTTCGGGCCTCCACATGCTGCGAAGGAGGAAAAAAAAAAAGAAAGAAAGAAAGAAATGGCAGATGCTTAAACGGCGAGGCCAAAAAAAAAAAAAAAGAGATACTCGATGCTGCTTGCCAAAGCTGACTCCCACCCGAATCCGGTAATTGCTCAAATTTCAGCGAATATGCCTCCACCTCGCCAACAAAGACGGCTAAAAAGAAACATCATACGGACTACAGATTGTAAATATGTGTGTAATGTAAATAAGTGATAGTGTAAACGTGCGCCTGACGTTACATTGTTTTAGATAAAAAGAAAAAAAGTAGGTTAATTTATTTAATAATGAAATATTTATTTATCTGAAATTACTATACTCCGATGAGTGAATTATTGTGTGGACTGCAATAGGGCAGGACCCGCCCTAAAATACCATATTAATTACACTTTTTGAGTGTGCTGTATATCATTATTTGTTAGCAAAATATAATATGTATGTACACAAGAGTTAAATAAAAAAATAATAATAAAAAAAAGAAAATAACGAAATAAATATAAATATTAACGAACTTGTAAAAAATGATATAATAGACTTCCTAAATATATGCCTATTATCTAATTATTGTAAATTCAATAACAAATTCTACGAAATGAAAGGGTTAGCAATGGGGTCGCCACTATCCCCACTTTGTGCTGAAATATTCATGAATAATTTGGAAAAAAATCTTTTCAAATCAAAGAACATATTAATTAAATATGTTCATTTCTGGAAACGCTATGTAGACGATATCTTATGCATATGGTCGGGAACATTAGAAGCTCTCCAAGAATTTCTACAACTAATCAATTCCCTACACCATAATATAAATTTTACATTGGAAATTGGCAAAGATGGTTGTTTGAACTTTTTAGACCTAAAACTGTCCATAATAAACAGCCTCATAAAAATAGAGCGGAGGTATCAGCGGTTTCACTTTGGCAATGCACGTCGAGAGACGTGGTTGTACAATAGAAGTCCTTCAACCTGATGATGAGCTAAGAGGCCCGAAATCCGGATCGTTGCAGAACAACTTACTGCGAGTAGGAACTATCCTTTTGGAAAGTATTAAATATAAGAGTCTAATTTTTCGTTTTCGAGCATATAAAAATACAAAAGACATTTCCAAAAAAAAGTACGATTCGTTATAAGCATCCTTAATCACCCTTCAAAAAAATTTTTGATTGCAAAAATATACATTTGCCGGGGGCGATTTTCATTTCATTTGCCGATGTGTGGTGTTCCACTTAAAAATTCATATTTGCTCTGAATGTTAACTAAATTGATGGTTGATTGGTTTGAATTTAAGAACATAATAATATTTTTTCAGATTACATCCAAAACGGTCATTTCATGCCGTTACCGGTAAGAGAAACAAGGAAAAATATAATAAAAACTGCTAAAAAATTTTTTTAGTTTTAATTAATTTAAATTAAAATAACTTCTTCACTTACAAACACTGGATCATGGTCTTGAAGAAGGAAACAAATTTCGTTACTACTGCCAAGCTTTCGACCTAAACAAAACGGAATAAAAAATAGAATTTATGGCCATGTTTCTGATCGTGGAAGTAAACCCATAACTGGTACCGGACTATCAAAACATTCAATATCATGTACGCATCAATGTGATTTTTTGAATGCTGAAATAATTGCCAAAGGGTCTCAATTGCTCAGAAGAAAAATAAAAGAGGTTCTATAAACTAAAATGGAAAATAATAATCGTAACATTACTAATAATTGAACAGATACTATGGGCTTATGTTTGCTTAAGGTAAGTCTTATTAATTTTAAAAAGAGGTCACTTTGATAATGAGGGGAGGACATCCGGGTTAAGTCAAGTAAAGTCCTTGGCAGTGTTGGAAGAGAATCAGTCTTAGCTGAAATGGGAGATCGCCTATAAGAAAACTCAATCTATAGGCAAAGTTAAGGTTGTTTTCTAAGTTTTACGTAGTTATATTGATTTTTAAATCAATTGTAAAAATATGTTTTTCATAATGTGAAATTAATACATCCCCTGCTGATGACCTTAAAATTGTTCGATAGGTTGGCAGTGGGAACTAAATTTGTTTTCTTTTTCCAGAACATACCTTGATGCAGAGTGTTTGTTAATTAACTTACGAAAAATGGTCATTATGTATGAGGTCCTGAAACTATGTATAATGTTTACAGTAGATCACTCCAGTCGATTCAGCGTTGTCACAATTTCTGTGATTTTTCGAAAAAAAGTACCCATTTGAAAGACAAGAAGTTTGAGGAATTTTTTCTAGAACTTTTATTCAGCTGTTTTGGAAGTTGCAAAAAACGAATATCAAATTTGATTCTTTGTAAAACATATTTAACCTTTTTTGGTACGTCGCTCGGCTAAAATTATACTTGGCTTACGAATGTTTTCGAAAAACGGAAAAATATTGATTTCTTTTAAATGGCTTTGCCGATCTACCAGAAACATTATTGGGGTTAGAAGTATAGTGATAAATATCACATAATAGGGAAAAACATCGCCTACGTAAATTACAATATACAATTAATTACAAAAAACAAATATAGATATAAAATAAAACTTAACAGGTTTTTTTATTATTAATTTTCTCACCTATAATGAAGTGAAGTCTAAACATTGGTGATATTAGCTGACAGGAAAATAATTCAGCATTTCATTAGTTGTTATAACGTTCGGTAAATTACAAAGTAGTTATGAATTTTTAAATTTAATAAAAGGTTGTTGGATGGGACAAATATGTGCATTGGGCAATCCTGAACAAGGAATTATTGGTGACTTATTTTCCTGTCAGCTTATATCAACCATTTTTAGAATTCACTCCATTATAAGTGAGAAAATTAATAATAAAAAAACCTGTTAAGTTTTATTTTATATCTATATTTTTATATCTAAAAATAAAATTTCTATTTTTAATTTGACATAAAAATTCGTACCCAAATGTTTTAAACGAGCCGTAAACGATTTCGAATTATTTTTGCTTATTTGGCCTACTTTACTGAAAGCGTCTTTTGGTTGTATAACCTTTTAATACCTAATCTCACTAAAAGCTATCCTTTTTATTATTTTCTTATTGTAAAAAGATATTAAAAAATAGCCAAACTTCCTTTTTCCTCCTCTTATTAATAAACCTTTCATATACGTTATCTCATTTAACATAATCCTGCACTATTAAGAATGGCCACCTTTTTGCATCTCAGCGAAGCTTTGCTTTCTTTTATACTTTCTTGTTGAATTATGGCTTTAAAACATATTTTTCACCCGGTTTTATGCTTTTAACGTTAGTGTCTTCCATCATTCCATTTGTCACAAGTTTAAGGTTCAAAACGCCTTACACTTTCACCAAATATTGCGAGGTGCTGTAAAGTTTTAGTAGATCCTAGGTATACTAAAAGCTTTTAAAACATCGTTAGAAAATATGCACTTTTTAAAATTTGTAATAATTGTTGTTTGAAATACTTCATCTATTGCGTTTAGTAGTACGTGCAAAACTTCACGCTGCATTTGAGATGGATTGATTGGTACTAAAATCCGTAGTTGTAGTATGCAAATTACGGCTTGTACTTTTACTGGCCAAGACTAGTTAATAGCCTCCTGGTCGATGCAGATTCGGCTGGTTCTCTCAGAATTCAGCAAATTCAGAACTAAAACCACTGCAATTCTATTTCTTTACCCTTCAGGACGGAATTTTTTTGAACTGACTGCCTCACAAGTGTTATTGTTTCCCATAGACCGTCAGAAATACCTAGTCACAATTTATATTTCAATACCGTTCTAATATGTAATAAACAATCCATTAACAAATTATGTTCACAAGGACAGTATTGCACTGATAAAACATATATTTATATTAATGTATGCTATAACTATTCGATACACGACTACGGACTTAAAAATAGTTTCATGCTTTTGTAAAAAAATTTTTGTTGTTTGGTTTAGTTTGAATTCTTGTATTTTTCCATTGATTTTACCTGTAATCTTCTCCGTTGGTGAATATGTGAAAAGCGACTTCAGACCTCTCCAGCTGCATTTGCGTTACCACCTTCCCCAATTCAGTCGCGATGGTAACCTGGGAACAGGCCGCATTGAAATTAGCCATAACTGAGTCGAAACATAATTGGAAGGAGAAACAAATGTTCATGTTATAAATCGTGGAATTTATATACGGGAAAGGTGTTCGAAATCGTACGGCTCGTCGCGGTTAAAGTCAAGGATGAAACATCCCCGGGACCGGAAGTAAACAGAGATCTTGATATATCACCAGTTCCACGACCTCATCTAACGAGCACATAACATCGATTTATTGATATTTGACTAGAGGTAAGTGATTACACCAAAAGCCCGACATTTGAAAAACGCAATTGATCTCGATAGTCAAACTCATCAATTACTAAGAAATGTTAAAAGCTGATCATAATAATCGACCGGTGTGGGTGAGAGCGATTAACCATGTAATTAACGGTCCATCGGCCAATACGGCGTTAAAAACAGTTTTGAAACAGGTCAATGTTCGTCAGAACGCCTTACTTTTGTTTTAACTTTGTCGTGCACGAAAAACTAACGATTATATTTAAGAAACATTAAATACAATATTAAAGAAAATTTTAAAATAAAACTCTAATTTAAATCGTATTATTTAGTCTCTCTTTACCACTATCTCGAAATAATCAACAGTTACTACTATTACCTCCGCTACTCCAAACTGAAAAATGAAGTGTAAAGACAATCTGGCAGCATAACAGATATGCGAGTGATCACCGACTCACGAGAAAACTGAAATAAGAACTGGCTGAAATGTACAAACAATATACTACTTGGCTATCTCAAACAGACAAGTCCTTAATGGTACTTTACCCGTAAAATCCTGCGATATTAAACCATAGCTAAATTGTTTTCAGACCGTATTTCTACAATACTCATTCCACACCATGATATACTAGACGAAGACCTTCGGCATGACATTGAACACGACTTGAACTCCCCTTGTAACTCTCTCCTCCTCATAAAGCCTTTACTCCATCAGACATAAGACACACTATTAAAAACAACTACCTTCATAAAAAACTGACGGTTATGATGTAATTAGAACTACAATATAACAAAATTTGCCCCACAGAGGCTTACGCTTACTTTACTTAACATACATAATGCACGCTGTACTCAGAACCACATATTGCAATTGAAGTTCTCTATAATTAAAATGGCTCATATGCCAAATAAATCTCTTGATCGTCCCAGTTCTTATTGACTCATTACCCTTCTTTCTAGTTTGCCTAGTTCTAGTGAAACTAATTCTCCGACGATTATTGCGTTTAATTGCAAATTGTAATATTATTTCAGATCAATAGTTTGGATTCCGCACAGTTCATTCAACAATTGCATCGTGCGGCTGACAATATAGCCTCTTTCCTCGAACAAAAACAGCATTGCTTGGATCTCTTTCTTGATTTAGAACACACCTTCGACCGAGTCTGGCATTGGGGGTTACTTTGTCAATTAAAGAATACCTACATTCATACGAACTATCTCATGCTGAGATCTTAAATGTCGGAACTGAATTCTCACCTTATATACATATTTAGGCGGTTGTTCCTCAGAGAAGCGTACTTGGCTCATTTCTATTTTCAATATACGCTGCAGATATTCCTACACACATTAACATCCCATTAGTTCTCTCCTTTTTATGTTTCAAATTCACTATTCATAACGATCTGCATCTCGTTTGTACATGTACTTATAAAAACCCTCAAAAACTCTTATGTGCACACACACACACACACACACACACACATACAGAGAGAGAGAGAGAGAGAGAGAGAGAGAGAGAGAGAGAGAGAGAGAGAG
>CM077106.1:31297183-31329232 GCA_039619505.1 Cimex hemipterus | reverse complement strand
CTCTCTCTCTCTCTCTCTCTCTCTCTCTCTCCCCCCCCGTTCTCTCTCTTCTTGTTATGTAAATTAAATAAAGTTTAAATAAGGGTAAGTGGTAAATAAGTCCCGAAAACGTAACCTTGCTTGGTTAATTAAAATCTATCATCTCCCTTTCACACTCTCATTCTCTCTTCGCTCTCTTCCTTTCTCTTATTATCTCCCACATCTCTTCTTTGTTAAATTTTTTCTTTAACGTCCCGTCTTATCTTAATTTATAATATTTTATTTTTTAAATTTATAATAAAGTTTTAAGCCTGTCACTTAAACTGTATATTTTGTTTAAAAAAAAATTATGTCAAAGAAAAAAGTTACTTAATATTCCCATCGCAAGAACGAAAGCGCAAATAAACTTTGACTCTGCACTGGAACGTTCGTGGATGGGTTGACAAAATGCTTAAGGCTTTTAGAGACGAGAGCGAATTATTTGGGAAATGCACCAGCATTACTGGCGTATATAAACAATCCCAGACCGTTTCTTTACCTATCATGTTTGCACAACTTTTGAAGTAATCCATATTGAATCAAAGGGAAAGTTTTTTTTTGACAATAACGGAATCATACACATATCGTATATATTTAAATGAAAAACTATCCGAAAGTTTATCACTACCAACAATTTGGTAATAAAATCAAACAAGCGGAAAAAATACCCCCTCGTCTTTCAAATGTCACGAAAAGGGTAGCTACAAAGCGATCGACTCCGAAAAAGATCTGTGTTTAGTTCTATATTCTTTAATTTGTACATTTATTGTAAATTAACGTTAATTAAATTAAACGAGTAAGTAAGTAAATGAAAGTGAAAAACAAATATTTTTAAAGGTTCACCTAAGTCACCTAAACCTACTGGACTTATTTAGTACTGATTTGATAATTTGGATATGTGTGTACGGGTCGACTTATGTTGAAATATTTTGTAAATTAAAATAAGGACATATAAATGTACTTACTTTAACGGATTCAAAACCGTAGATCATCCGTGATACGGAAACGCCCACCTGAAGCGAAAACAACCTGGCTTCTGTTCCCTTCACATGTGCCGTGTCGAATGGTTAAGGCAAACAAAACGATTAGCGCTCTGATATCGGCCGAAATATTTTTTTTCCAACATTGCCGAAGAAAAAAGGTGACAAACTAGCCTCTATTTTGCCGGGAGTCGTGAGAAAAAATCATCAATTGATTTCATTAATCAGCATCCTTATGCTGTAATCCATTGACCATCAATAAACAGTTGAACATTTGAGTATTTTGTTTTTAAGGATTGCAGGCTACATTGAAACTGTTAGTGTCTGTATAAAACATCTTAAAAAAATGGTGGTTAAGCTAGAAGAACAGTATTGTGATTGGTCGAAAGCCCAACTAAAAGTTCGTATTTACAACCTAAAATTTCCCAATATCAATAATTGTTGATACAATTGATTTGAAATCCTATCAACTGTGTGCAGTTGACGTTTAGTATGCTTTATCTGTGGTGTTTAGTGACAGTTAATGATTATTTGGAGACCGTGAGATGCCGTCTGATGCGTCGTAGGTTGTAGAAAAACATTTTCTTTATCGTGTAAACGTTTCGATGTTTATTGAGATGCTCTTTAAGGCCTGGAATTTATTAACATTGTTTAAAATGTAAAAATAAAGATATGGTGTGAAAAAGTGAATTTATACAATGCTAAAAATTAAGATAAACATAAACTGATACTCTCAACACGATACCCAATAATGGCACAGAAATAAACACTTTGAGTGAGTACAAATATTTGATTGAGCCTAAAATATTATGCGTTTTGGAAACTATTTCAATTGTTGAAGTCGAAATTGTGTTGGTGTTCAAAATAGTGGGTAGCCAGTGCTGTAGGATTTTGTTTGGGTTTTTTGGAAACATAGACATGTTGCTTTACTCTCTTATCCAGATATTTGTATGTAATACCGATGAAATTTGCTGGGCTCAACTCGACACCCAAGAATGGTACAATTTCGCAGAAAACTAACACTTTAAGCGAGTACAGATACTTTGATTGAATATAAACAATTTGTTTTCATTGTATAAATTCACATCCTACATATATGTGTACCATTTAAACAATGAAAGTTTGAAGATGATCTCAATAATGATCGAAACGTTGATACGATAAAGAAAATGTTTTTCTACAACCTACGTCACACCGCATCTCACGATTTCCGAATAATATTGTTAAATTTATTGTACTTCCCTCAAAACATATTCCTTGCTCTAAACGAAAATAATATTCCGACAGTGTTAAAAATAAATAATTTCTATTTTTTAGAACAACTTTCAAATGAACATAGTATGTGGTTCGCAACACGACAGATAGGACCTTCCAATGTCAAAATTATGTCAAGTTAAAAAAATGCTTTCTACAGCATTGCAAATGACCAAATTTAAATTATATGTTAGCTGCATTATTATGTATTTTCAATTAATTAAGGTTTTGGTTATGAAATATTAATATGCTTACACTTAGCTTCATCTAAATTGATTTTTTCAACCAAGAAAAAGCAATAAGAATCTTTCGTTGAGCTTAGATGCCGATTGGGTAAATGAATTTAAAAGTATACAAATATAATTTCCTTACATATTTTTAATTGCATTGCATACATTTACTTGTAATTATAGCAAATTACCTCAAGTAAAGGATGGTAATATGTTTACTTTCTTTCACTCTGCGAAGTATGAAAATGCAATAAACTAAATTAAATGACAGAGAATTATATTTATTATATGCTTACTCTAAAATATGCAACCCTCGCTAATAGAATTCTAAAGCAATAAAATTAAATTTGATTAAACCATGTTTTCTTGACATTTAAAATTTTGCAAAGAAAGTCAATACATTACCCATATTGAGTTTTGCGAACAGTGTAGGCTTTACGAGTGTGAGTTTTTCAGCCCTAAAAACCAAAATTGTAAAGGGACAATGAGTTTCGTGTAGATTATGCTATTTTAATTTTGTATTAAAAAGCAGAGAGAAAGGCTTATATCATTTATCGCTGAACAACCATTTTAATTTTAATTTTATAATACTGACTTTATTTTCAATTTATATGCAGTAATCCTTATTACATATACAGTATCCTTAAATATCATTCGCGGGTTTGACATTTGCGGTTTTCACTATTCGCGTATGAAAAAAATGAGGTAAAATTTAACATTCACGGAAGATTGGACTTGTGAATTCGCGAAAAAATAACACTTAAACACGTAAACAAAAAAAAATTGAATCAACTATAAAGTCAAAAGAGACCTCTATAAGGGACAGGGTAGCAGCTTCTTCTTCAGCGTCGGCAAAAGAGTGTGCCAAATTCGAAACAAAGGGCTGGAAGAAACTTATCACAATGTTTTCAGTCATGGAACGTAATCCTTTTTATAACATAGGAAAATAGACTCAACATTCGCGGATTTTACATTCACGGCAATTTTCAAGAACCAAATTCCCGCGAATGTTAAGGGATTACTGTACATATTTATCATAGATTTCATTTAAAGCTAAATTCTGCGCTCAAGTGGTCAAGGCTTTTTTTTATCTTGCTGTTCTCGGTGGAAATCTCTGTAGAGTACATGGGTTTTTAATTGGTAATGGAATGGGAAATGTGTAGGAAATTGGATCGAACTCTCGTCCGCGACATCCAAAGGATAATTGTACTATAGGAATTACTTTGCTTACACACCACGATACAATTAAATGTACAAGCTGTACCCATGGCCATCACAGAAAGCTGACCTTCGCCTATTATTCTCCAGTAATTAGACTTTAATATCATTAGCTTAACATGATCAGCCTAACGAAAACAATGCCAACATGATTGCTACATTAATAATACAATTGCTCAATAATTTGAATCTATGACCACGCATGCATAGAATTAGCCTATTGCAATTTAGCTTATCCGCTACTATATGTAGTATATACCATAATTTTGATATTAGCCATAAAATGATACAAGTTTTCTTCCTTTTCAGTTTCAATCAATTTGCATAAAGACCTAATGAGCACAATTATAATTGTTTTGCTTGATCCGCATATATTTTAAGCTATCCTCTAATCTTTCACGACATCAATAAATATATATATATATATATATATATATATATATATATATATAGTGTGTGTGTAGTGTGTGTGTGTGTTAACGATAAAAACGAAAACAACCGAAACTAAAACTGAACCGATTTCGATGAAACTTTCAGTTTGTTTATATCAATATCGGGAGGGTTTGTAGAATATTTAATAGACATATAAATATGGGCGTCAGGATTACAAAAAAGAGTGTTGTCAGGAATTTGTGGCGTCTATTTTCACATCTGTTTTCACAGCTGTCTGCTGTCCAGACGGGCCTTTCGCTCCCGGTATGATGCATGTTTTCGGCTTCTCAAATTCCGATTTGAATCGATAAAATTCCATTCCGAGACAATGGACGCTAACGCTATAGTAGCAAAAACTACAGAATTGGTTTCGCTGATGTGAAGGAGGAAGAACTGCACCGTATTTATCGTTACTGTACGGAGCAGTGGTGTAGGTAGATGGACGAACTATGGGCATGTGGGCTGATCGATGACGGTTCTATTCAGCCAAACTATCAGAAATTAGAAAACGACAACCCAAGTGAACGTTTATTTGGTGTATAAAGATAAAGAATACAAATACCTACTTGGCTTTACTGGTATGTATACATAAGTAATTGTAAAGTATGTAAATATTATTAAACATTGTTTTTACAGACTCGGCCAGTTTAAATTAAATGTGACAATTAGTACTGTTATTTTGCCAAATTGTTTTATTAACATTCTGAATTTTATAAAATGCGATGTTGCAAGGATTCCTTAAAGTTCAGCTTTTCTATGTTTTGAAATTAATTGAGATGATTTTGTTATTATGAATTACGTTTAATCTTACGTTCTGTATTTTTGATATTGCTTTAGTAGAATTGTTACTGGTATTGTTTTTTGTTGTTGTTTCAAATGTCAGAAAAACGACCAAATATTGTCAAGAGAAATCCTGATGAACGACAGATGAAATAGAAAAGGAAAGAACAGAACGAAATGGATTTCATATATCACAGACATGTGCTATTAAATCATCACAACATCATGAAGCACGAAATGAAGTCAGTCGAGTAAAAATTAAAGAGAGAAAATTTGCTCTGTTGTGATCAAAATATGCCTGTCATCGTAATTATTTCTACATAATCAAATAAAAAAATAAAAAAGGAACAGATTGACAATAGTCGTTTTTGGAATACGCCCTAACCATTCCTAACCATTACTGTTGTTTAAAATACAACTAAAACATCAACATATTGCTCACAGTAGAATAGTATTCGTATAAATTCAAAGGAGAGGATGTGCTAATACTACATGCCAACAGAAGTGCTTTTCCAGATCAAATTTCAAATCAATAATTGCAATGTCCAATTTAACTGGCTTTTGCAGTAACGATAAACAAATCACAAAGTCAATCATGTATGTATCAATGTAGATTGAATTTGGAGAATCCATGGTTTTCTCATCTACAATTATATGTTGTAGTTCCAGAATGGGGGATTTGCTGTTTGTATGTACCAAATGGAATTACCAAAAACATTGTATATCCAAGAGCATTGCAATGAATTTAACGATGAATACTTAATAAAATGTAATACAAAATAAATTGTCTGTGTGCAAGTATTTATTGGTGTGAATGGCGAGGGGTGAGGGTGAATAGAACGACACCATCGCCCTTCGAACGATGAAAGCGAGTGAGTGTGTGTGCGGGGTCGATGGCGGAATATTAATAAAAGTACCCCATCGACCCCAATCTAGCTTAGTTTAAGTGTAGGTCGGTGGAGTACTTGATTTTCCTCCACCGACCAAACGGAATGAGTGTGCTGTGTGAATGTGTCTAATTGTATGAACGTATTTATTCGTATGAATGATGTGTCTGAACGTGTATAGAATGTAGTCTGAGTGTGGGGCCCAGCAAAAAATAAAAATAATATTGTATGTGTTAATATCTGATATGATGACTTCGAATTCAAATTCGAAAATTCAATCTTACCAAACATAAACATGCGCCTATATAGCAATATGTGCAGTCAAAATCATATGCTAAATAACACTTTTTATTATCCTCCTGGGTAATGCTGGGTTATAAAGCAAGCTATTCATGTATAAATCAATCCTGAAACCTTCCAATCTCCTCAGAGTCCTCACCCTTCAATCATGAAGCAGTAGATCATTCATCAATGCTTTGCTTTAAGTTTCCAACAGTACAATCGTTAACTACCTAAACGTTTTCTTTATAAAATAAGTTGAAAGTTCCAGCGAGATAACATTTAATTCTACCCTGTTCCTCACGTGGAACGAGTTTCCACCCGATTTCTTACCACCAATCCTCTAAGGGAGTTGTGAAAAATGATTGAATAGGCTTCATAATCACATTGTCACTTACACGTGTGCACAGTTGAGCCTATCACTTCTCGCAGTTCACCGGCGATTCCAATTGATGTACTTTACAATGAATTACCGGCAGGCCTTGGGAATTGTCGACAGTCCGGGATCAATCTTATCCGCCCAAACACTGAAATTGTGCTCTGGGTACTATCAAAAACCACCTCATTCAAACGTCGTCAGTTCCTATTCACACTCTTAAATACCTCTTTACTATATACATATTATTCCCATGATTAGGGTCATGTGCACATTTACAACTGTTATATAACTAACCTTAGTTGTCGAGGAGGTATCCATTATTCGCCCAGAGACCTGTCACACTAAACATTCACGCTAATATATACATTCACTCTCAACACATAGTGAGTCATAACTATCAATATTATATACAATAAAACAATCCTACTTTCTTCAAGAATCGGAACAGAGGAAGCCAGATAGATACTAGTTGTCAAGCATAATTGTCATATTGAATTGCATTCCTGCGCGCTCTTTATATGACCCAAGGAGGTGCACCCTTCAAAGAGGTAAATTGGGTTATTCAGGCCTTTTAATTACAATTAACTTTTTAATATGATTTAACAGTTGGTTGCAGTTCCTAGAAAACGATTTTCCCTGTTATTTTCCAAATTTATTTCATTTTCTTTTACGTTATAAAGTAAAGTCAATAAAAACGTTTTATCATGGATATTAACACTTTTAGCAACACTTCAAAACACGGCAAAATTCACTAACCGATTATCAAAATTCCTATTTAAAAGTATACTAAATTTAGGAGTTCATTAGTTATTTAATGATGCCATTGTTAACTAATGCTCACGGTGGTTTAAGGTTAACTGGTCGCTTTTTGATTTCCGAACATTTTCGACTTAATCGGTTTTAATCATTCCTGGAAATAATCCGTGAAAATCAAGCACAAAGGCTTGACGAATGCAGGCAATTAATAGTTTGACGAATATTTTAATTCGTAGGTGATTTATCGAGAATTACAACGATTCTCTCAGTATTTAATTTTAATAAAGATAAAAAAATCATCAAAATTAAACTTAGAATAATTATTCGTCAACGATTAGAAAAGTTAATTTCAAATCCATCTATTAAATATTAATAAAATTTATTTATCTTCCCATTTACTCTGCATTAATAGAATAAACCAATAATTGCAATATGTGAGATTGTATAATGTAACTCTTAAACTTACGAGCAATGATGTGCTATAAAAAATAATGACTTTTTTCAATGTGCAGTATATTAAAACTAGGTAACATGTAGGCACCAAGAAAACAATGAAAAAGGAAATTTATACAAAAATGAAGATAATAAAATAAAATTATTGCATGTTGACATATAACAATTTATAAAGATCCTCATTAAACTCAAACTACAACTGGTATATTCTTTTGTGTTTAAATCTTATGTGTTTATTTTATTCCTATCACTGCTATCTAACGTGTGGCTGGAGAATTTGGCCTGTTGCGAGTTCATCCTCCTACACCCAGGCGCCAGCATTTTGTGGGGCATTAAACCAGATGTTTTTCTAATAAAATTTAATTATAGTTTATAATCTTTTGCGTAAACAATTGGATATTTATTTACCGGCTAATTATTCATTTCATGTCATCAATTTCTAGCGTTTTATAGGTTTTGATGTTGTTATACTATGTATATATTTAGATGTAGGCACCTTACAGAACCAGACAATACTTTTTGTCATATTGGAACATAAATGTTACAGCTATTACTATTAGTGTTTTTGCTGTTTTATTCATTTTCAATAAACACATAGTTTACATTATTAATAAATCGTCGTTATCAGTTGTATGAATTCTATATTTTTAGTAGTAATAGTTCACTTATCTTTAAAACCCTTTTCTATCTTTTTATTATTATTTTTCGTTGTTCTATTTGTTGAAGTGTTATTAGGAGAAAAGCAATAAATAGAAATGATAACAACCAATAATTGGCTATGGTAAAATTAATTTAAAAAACAACAACGAAAATACCTATTTTTAACCAGGGCTAGCGTGTAAGTTTTGAACTCATAAAGAATTTCCGGAATATTACATTCCGCATTAATGACAAAAAGTGGGTTTAAAATACGTTTTGCAACAACTGATTTAGTTAAATGTAAGTGTTATCGTTTAATTTGATGGATTTTGAAGTATGTTTAACCAACTTATATATACACGAAAAAATAGCAGTAAATACAACAAAATTTAAAAAAGTCTGCATATGCTATTACCCATTCGTATTTTTATTGTTTTATTCATTTTTAATAAGAACATAGTTTATATATTATTAATAGGAACGGTTATGAATGATTTGATTTCTATATTTTACTGTTAATTGGTCAAGGATTAGACTGTGCTTTTATTTTTATTTTCGTTGTTCTTTTTATTTAGAGTGAAAAGTGAAAACAATCAATAATTGGTTATGGTAAAATTAATCAAAAAACGAAAATACCTTTTTTTTTAACCAGGGTTAGCTTGCAAGTGTTGAACTCTTAAAGGATATTCAATTAGGTCAACAAGTCAAAGTGTGACAAAAAGATGGTTTAAAGCAAAATGAAAATAAAAGGGATTTAGTTTAATATATGCCGTTTTATTTAACTTGATGCATTTTGATGTAAATTTTGTTTATTCAAGAAAAATAGCATTGCAAAAGAAGAAGAAAACAATTAATTATTTGTTACGTTAAAATAGATATAAAACTCTAAAATAATAGTTTTTTTCAACCATTTTTAACCAGGATTAGCGTGTAAAAGTTGACCTCTTAAAGTAAAAATAACAAAACGTTAGCAAAAAATCTTTATTTTCGAAAAATAACTAATAACAAACTAAATCTATTAATACAACAAATCTAATGATCTGTAGGACCAGTTTTGTATCTTTATCATTTCTTGCTGCTAGTTTTTGGTAAAACTATGACCCGTTATTCACCATAACGACATGAGGGTTGGCAAAAGATTTACTTCGCGCTATTTTAGCCTCCGTTCTGCCAGAAGTGCACTATCGGGTTTTTTTTATTGTCGTGGAGCGTTGTAGTGTAACCGTTCTTCCTTCTTGCACGATGTTTGGAATCATTATTTTGCTGAGCCTAACTTGATAGAATTGTGTTGCAGATTTTCTTTTAGAATATCAATATTCACGTATTATTACTTCAATTAAGTTGCCTACTCCAGTTGCAGGCACTTCAAACCACGACCCATATCCTGTGTGTTTATCCGTGTGGCATAGGTACTGTAATTTCATGGCCTCGTTTTTTTTCTCATTCACACTCCAAATTTACTTTGATCGTGATAATAAATTTGACCCAACAGATAGAAGACCAGTAAAGGCTACTTAGCTCGGTTACTTTCCTAATGCCGGTTTTTGCAAGGGTAACCTACTAGATGTGAGTTTATTTTTAAAGTATTGCGTACGGTTTGAGGTATTTCGACAATTTTATAATACTATAGTAAATTATCTATTGCAGGTGCCCTTATTTTTGAGATTTTGATCAACAGTTCGTAAGATGGCAAACTCTGGTGTTGAAGTATTTGTGACGTTCTCGTCTAATCTACTTGCAATACAATTCTTTGTATTACTATTTCTAATCATTTTTAATTCTAGACACACTTTATTCACAGCTATAGTGATTTTGCGTAAAATTTCTCATAGATTTGTGGTCAACAACTAACTGTATCTCTCGGCAAATTTCCATCGGTGTAATTCATCTTCATCTTTCACGTTAAATATGAAGTACTGATCAAATTTGTAAATATAAAATCACATACAACCATTTTTGTTTACATTTAGAGACTGAAAACGAAGTATGTGCAGGCTTATTAGGCATTATACAGTCATGAGACAGACGTTTTTACATATAAATGTTAAGCTTTTTTTAAATTTCGAAACGATATTTTAAGCGCGATTTTAATCTTTATGATGAATATGACCAAAACAAACAGGTTTTAGATTTATTATTAAGTGAAATTAGATTGTGTATATAGGCGTTTTACTTACTCGCCAAAGATTATCCAATAAATTTGTGATTTTTGCTACTAAAATACAAAGAAATAAGAAGAGGATACAGTAACATACTTCTTTCATCAAATTTCTATAACAGTGGAGAACCTTAGTTAATTAAAATGTTTTTAAAAATTTGGACGATTTACGGTCCTTTTTTAAAAATGATGTTTTATATAATGCTTCAGTAACAATAATTCCTTGATTTTGGTCCAGGCCCATTATATCAATTACTAATAACAACACCTCAAGCACAAGGCTTTGATATACTAGAACTTAATTTTAACTTTTCCATCCATAAAATTCAGTACAGAAAACAAAATTCACCAGGGAGAAAATGCCCTGCGCGGGTCCTGTAGACTATAGAAACTTCCTATATATTTCAAACCTTCTTCCAAAAGCTATGTTATTGCAATATGCGGTGAAGGTCACATTCCTCCCACATATTGTGCTTCACCTCAATCAGCCTTTTCCCTTTGATGTCAAAAATCGTTGGAATCTCCTTTTAAAACATCGTACATGAGAGTGAACCGACAATCACTGTATCAGAAGATCCGGACAACCACGAAGACTGTTTGGGCCAAAATCAGACTAACGTGGTACAAAACCGAAATGTCGATCAATTTAGACATACGGACCCGACCTGTAGGCTACCACGAAGCCAACCAATATCCAACCCATTTCAGTATTTCGTTCTAAAGTCTTCAGAAGAATTCTCAAACTAGAGAACAGATTTTGGTGCGTTGTTTGTTTGGTGCCCAGGCCTTTGATTGGCAATCTGGCATCCTCCATAAATTAAACGCTTCCTGTCCACCCTTTATTAGCATATCTTGAAATTTTAACTGACATTAGCTCCGGTGCGGCGACGAGTGCGCAGGTATGAGACGATTACTGGCCGACATCCCACAATGGCGGGATATGCGATTTCCAATCTGTCACATACCGTGTAAGTTTTACGTACCCCAATTGGCCACTTCCCAATACTTTAGTGATTGGTAATTACAAAAGTAGTAACTTTCAAGTTATTTTATGGTGGCAACACAGTAAAATAAATTAAAATTGACCTACCTGAGAAGTTGTAAGTATACACTGCAGTATATTCTGTTGAGCTTTTAGAGAAGCATAATTTATTTAGTATTTATTTTTAAAACAAAGCTTTACAGGTTTATTAATTATTCAATTAGGTTTGTTCCACTTTATTTAATTTAAGGTTTTTATTTTTACATAATATTTTCTTTTTTTTTACCGATGAAAATAACATTTACAATATCTACAATTCCAACATATAGGTGTTAATTATACTCTTTTATTATATACAATTAAGTCACACATATAAACCTCTGGATCATAAAATACATGTACAAAAAACAAACAAACAGCGTTATAAAAATTGGTATTGTTTAAATTTCATTTTTTCTTTCTAGAAATCCAACAGAAAACAACTAACAGTTTAGAATCTCTTTTTTCTTCTCTTTTCTTAATTTCGTATACTATCTACTTACAGTTTGGTTATCGATTTAGACATTAATGTGATTTACATAATATACAAAACTATACAAAAAAAATTTAAATACAATTATTTACACGTTTAGGTTTATTGATTCTTAAGTTGTAATATTTTCGTTATTATGTTATTCATCTGTTAATCTATACACAATGTTACAATTGGTTAATTAACTACATTATTTCTTTGAAGAACGTCTACGAGATAACTAGTTTTCTTTACATTTTTCAGTATTTTTTCTTGTTTGTCTCAATTAACAAAACATGTACAAATCGATTGTCGTGCAACATGTTAATGTATTTCTATTATACTCTCACATAATGATTTATTTTATTAATAGTATTATAATTTATTAGTTATTATTTAAACACTAAAATGTAAAATACATATGTGAATTGAAACGAGAAAAATGCACAGTTTTGTATTATTTCAAGATACAGTCAGGAAAATAGAGAGGAACGTTTATCACAATAGCGAAACATATTTCAAACTGAATACACGAGTATGTTTCTTAATCTTTGGTTCTGTTTTTACCCCCGGTAACGTTAAGACAAAAAATTATTGCATTTATCACTTTCCTCTATCTCCTATTTGAAAATCTGGATTTCACCTTTCAAAAGAACCCTTCTCAATATTGATTAAATAAACAGTAAAAATAGAAAGCAATTTTACAGTAATACTATAGTTTATTTATTTCCATTAAATGGTTTCATATTAAATTTTATCCGACTTGAGTCATTTTATACAAGTTAATATGTATATAAACAAAATCAATTGTTAATATTATTGATTGTGAATCGTAGGTGTGAATTAAAATAGCACGTAATAAATTTTTTGCCGATTTGATTGATAGTAATAAAAAGTATAATTGTAATGACATAAAAATTTTAAATTATTTCTCTGAACTTTTGCTGACGTTTCATTTACATAAATAAAAATAATCTTTCTTGCAATAAACATAAATGTAAATGCATCAATTACCAGCTAATATCGTCAAGTTGGAAGATTTATATGTTCAGTTTGTCGTATGTAAACATGCTAAATATCGGTTTTTCAAATCATCAACACAAATTCATTATAACCAGACTGAAAATTACATAAATTGATTCATTTTCTTAAAACGTAATAATTCTGTAAACTTCTGTTGTAAAATTTAAACGTAATAGTTTGCATTTTGTTTTAGATTTTTGGAAGGATTGCACTTACGTTACCATAAATTTGGAGATGATCTATTTGATTTTTCTTATTAGTATCAAAGTTACTAAATTACGGTCGATTTGTCTGTGCAATTGCGGTTACAAACGTAGCCAAAACGTAACATATACAACAAAAGTGTCTAATTTAACATTTGGTAACTAAATAGCCACTTTTTTTTTAAACCAAAACTGTTTCACAAACATATTCTAAATATTTAGCCAAATCTGGTTAGTAAGCGATTAGTTTATTTTATTTTCTATTCTTGAAAATACAAACTATGTGGACCCTTGTGTGAAAAATAGACGTTTCTTTAAAAAATAAAATTTACCTAAATACTCTCAGATAATTTATAGATTTGTGTGAACGCGTTTATTGTAATACGCTTTGTAAAGTAAATCACTCTAATTGACAAAAAGTGAACCTCGTTGTGATGAACGTGGGGGCGAAAAAAATAATTGAGGTCCTTTTTCTTTTTATAAATTTTGTTTTGATCCCTTCGAAACGGAGCTATACAAAATAAACCTACGTCGGTTAGAGGCTAAAATTAAATATAATCCGTCAAAAACAAAATTTACATAATTAAATAACGATATAATAAATTAAAGCGTACGCCTCATCAACATTTAACGTTTTATCTATAAAAATAATGTTCACAAGAGTTTTTTTTAGCGGTTATTAGTTTTAACTTAATTACAAAACTCCAGCTTTTTAAAATACACGAGAATATAGCGCTAACACTGATTGACATCCATACATCTAGATATTGCAATTGATACAACGGGAGGGCGGCTTATTTTTTTACATAATACAATAGAATTTATTTTACACATTATTTAAAGGTTAAATTAAAAAAACAACAAAAGACGCATATCACTTTGATAAAAATTAAACGAAAAATCTACAATCTACTATGAAGATGTTTAATACACACGCTAGGCTTTTTGTAAAATGATTTTATTGTTATTATATTATAATAGGTACCCGTTTTCATACTGACCGTTTCTCAGATCCTTTTATAAGTTTGTTGAATCACCATGCACGCTTATTTCTTACAAAAATTGAGATTCTTTCGAAATTCAATAAAAAGATGCAAAATGTCAATGAAAATTTCCAGTTAAACGATTAATTAAATTGATAAATTAATAGAATACTATTTACAAATTCAAAAATTCATGAGTATAAAACCCAACCTGCCTACAGATTGATTATTAACTTTGATTGTTGAAGGGTTTCAGTTATCACAGATGAAAGTTTGTAAAAAGATAATAAATTTTGCTCATATAAATAGCAGAAATTTGTAAATATATTTGTATGTGAGTGATTTGTTTATTTGTTATATCTGACATGCATTAAAATTGAGTATTAATTCTAGTCATCGCTTGTGTTTTTAGTACAATTTTGCAAGCCATCCTTAATATTCTTATAATATATTTTGTTTAGGTAAAGCTTTTTCAGATAATAATAATGTTATATTTTTTTAATGACGTTCTCAAATTTTTCAGATACAGTGAAAATAAGTGAGTAACAATAAACGAAGGTAATCAATCACACGACTAAAGACTGGGAGTTAAATACGTTTTTTGCTATGTACGAATGGAATGAACCCCAAGACAGAAATTCTGTTGTAAACAGGACAAATTTAATTGTGCACATTTTGCTTGCCTTACTTGCCATTTATTTTAATTTCTTATTTTCAGAATCCGTTGATTCGCATCAGTTCCAAATCTCTCTGTTCCCATTGTTTTTTCGTCTTGGATGCGGTGCAGTGCTACGTTAAACAAATGGTTCAAGTTGGTACTTCAGTTCAATGTTCAAAATTAAATGGGCGGATGCTGTGCTACCGAGTGATAAGGACCGATGACAAAATTGGTTTTACCGTATGCTAAAAAATATCTTCTTACGAGAGAAAGCGATCTACGTTAACAAGTTTAGATATAATGCTGGCCTTTCTTTTTCGTGAGAAATTAGGATGACAGGGCTCAGAAAAAAGTCACCTACCATGGAAACAATTAACTGTTTATACTTTGTTATTATAAATTTGTTTTGTTATTTAAAATTTACTATTTATTTCATAGGATTTTTTAAAAAGTGTAAAACTTATGTTACTGTCGCTATCTACTTTTATATTGTTAAATTTCATTCAATGTGTTTACTTGATTGATTACTGAAATAAACTATGACAATGTGTAAGAAATGATTTTCTTTTGTACGTGTTGGTAAAAATAAAAGCCATTAATTTTTAGTACTTTGTTGGTATTAAGTTTTTATTATTGTTTAACTATTTTTCGGTTTATTGGATGGGTTTTCTTTTATGCAACGTTTAGAAAGTTACGTTACTGTCCCTATCTCCATGTATATTTGTAAATTTCATTATATAATTTAATTGTAAATTTTGTATTGTGTTTTACAAATGGGAAACTTGATTGATCATAAAATGATATATAAATCTTAATAAATCATAATGAATAAGAAAACAAACTTTGTTGTTATTATTCTTTTAATAGCTAAAGTTGGTTATTTAGTATGTTTCTATTTCAAAACTTTTTATACATTGTTCATCAATTTTAACACTTACTTTACTGTTGCTATCTACATGAATTTTTACGAATTTAAGATAAAATTTAATTATAGATTTGCATTGCGTTTTAAAAATAAGCGTTTGACCATGAAAAACACACAATAAACAATGCTCTGGATTAAATTTCTTATGTAAATACTATTTTGATTCTTAAATAGATAGCTATTATTTTTAATTTGTTATATAGCCTTTATTGCATGAACATACGGTTTGTATTCAATACTAATCAATACTTTATATTGGTATTAATTATTTTATAGTATACTATTAACACAATTTTTTATGAGAGACATTGTATTTCTGTGGCAAAAATTGGTTATGTAGCAAATGTAGTGCTTGAAAAATTAAGCAACTCGATTTTCTCCCAATATGGCATTTCAATTACATTTTTATTTTCATGTTTTTTTTTTTTTAATTTGACGGATCAAAGGATGGTTGCCAAATAAAAATTATTCACTCATCTGGCTCCTGTTAATTAAAGTTTATCTCTGTAACTGCTATATTCTGGAAATTAAAACAGATGTTCCTGGGATATTTATGTTTATAACATGTATTTTCCTAATTAAAACAATATTTTCAAACTTAGATGAAATGAAAATCCTTCTAACTTCCACCAGTGACTTCTTTTAAGGACTTAAGTAACATAAATATCTTCGAGAAAATTGAAATTAAAAATACGATTGTTTTATGTTATTATTTATTTTGATACCAATATATTATTTTATGGATCGTATGATATGCTTGACCATTGGGAGAATTGGGTAAAATCAATAGTTATAGCAAAAAACCTATGAAATTAGAGCGCATGGTGATTCAGTTTGTTGTTTTGTTTCAACCCCCGCGTAAAAAATTAATCACCCGCCGAAGAGGTGGGCCTAAGCGTCGCTTAGACCGGCTGCTCTGATCAGAGGCTGCTGCCGACCTCGCTGCTTCTCCTTCTGTCTATGTGCTTCAGATATGTCTCGGAGTAGATGCTCCGCGTCCTGTCGTCGTACCTGAGCGACGGCCTGCGGACTTCCAGCGACTCGAGGTCCGACGGCGGCCGCCTGCATAAGGAGCAGAAAGCGCACTGCAGCGTGTTCTTGAACGCTTCCCTGAAGTCGCGGTTGAAGTAAGCGTAGATGATCGGATTGAGGGTGGAGTTGAAGTAGCCAATCCAGAAAAGCAGGGCTACGACTACGTCAGGACAAGGGCATGCATCACCGCACAGTGTCGTTATCACGTACCTAATGCATAAAACAAAGTATTAGATGATATGCTTCTCTCAAAACCAGTCTGCTTAATAACTAATATATTAGGTACACACGTCATAATAAAGCGTCTTAATAAAAAAATTAGGCGTAATAAAAATGTGCGTTAATCGTTGAAGGAATTAAGCAGACATATCATATATAATCAGTTTATAGTAATGCAAGTTGTACCATAGGAAAAAAGGAAGCCAGCATAAAATAAATGTGCCCATGATGATGCCCAGTGTCCTTGCGGCCTTGTGCTCTCTTTTCATTTTAATTATGTTCCTGTCTTTGGTCGGTGTGTTGTGCAGACCGACCTCGTTGAGAGCGAGCGCTTTGCTGGAGCCCCCCGAGGATCCGAGAGTATCGCCGTTGCAGTCACGGCTGTTGTTCAGCAGCATCTGGTTGCCGATACGGGCGTGGAGCTGCTTCTCCTGCCTGGTCGCCTCTTTGAAAATGGCCAAATACGTGAAGACCATAATCGTACAGGGAATCCAAAAAGAAATCAATGACGAAACGATAACGTAGACCTTGTTCACCTGAAATTTAAAAAAATGTTACTCAAAACTCTATATGAACTAACAAAGCAAAGAAATAAATTGATTTCGTACATGGAAATATTTAGGCTTTAAGAGTTAAAGATATGATTCCCTTTCTAACTTGTGTGCCACAAAGTTGGCCACTCACCAACACTGTGCTCAACCAAAAAGAAAAAACTCTTCAAATTTGAAAAGAAAACAGCACGTCAAGCCTGACGTGACGTTGAGGGCGAATTACCCGCTCTCGAACTCTGGCATGTGACACAAACAGGTTGACAAACCGTGAGTGGCATCCCGTCCACAGTAAAAGTATGAAACAAATAAGTTGTAAAGAAAACGCTGAAGGGCATGGACAGAAATGATAGATTTTCTTGGATTGGATCCTGAATTACACGTCACCAACAAACATTTTTTTGTTTAAATCAGTTGGTATAGTTTTATCATTATTAATACAGAAATTGATGTAGTTTATCGTTTACTCATCTCACTTATATGATGTTTTGGTCAAGCGAGAGAGAGAGAGAGAGAGAGAGAGAGAGAGAGAGAGAAAATATATTACTTTTATTTTAACAGTATTTACAAATTGGTCGAATAAATGGAGCATATGATGTTGCCAAAGCCAAAATGGTCAATGTTTTGTTTTTTAAGTTCGAAGTTATATAAACTTTCGGGGTGCCGTTGTTTTTAAAAAAAAATCCTATTTGTCGATCCCAGGACTTTACCTACCAACCGCGTTGCCTAAATGCCTAAACCGTTGCGGCCAACAACTCTCCTGGTTAATGTTTAAAAAAAATTTCTAATCGCAGGATGTCGAAAGCTAAGTCAACAAATATTCTGTGACGTTAGATGATTAATATTGGTGAATAGATTATCGACCAGTTTTAAAGAAAAGGGATGAAAGGATGCCCTTTCGTTGATTATTTCAACATCATCACAGCTAAAGTCATTAGTCATGCTATGGTTTTACGAACTGTAACGACTTCTTATCAATTTTAATGTTAGTATGGCTTGTGACGATGGTAATATAATCACATACGCTAAAGGCTTAGTAAACAAGGAATAATTAGTAAAATCATAACCATCCTCTGCTTCTCTATAAATATAATACAAACGGTAAAATAACGCTAAATCTTGATTTTCTTATTACAGAACATAATTTTTATCCATTTATCTTTAACATTTGACGTTTCGAGCGGTAATTTATTCAGACGTCAACCCTTCTTGGTGGCATTTAATTAAAAATAGAAATTAATTTTTCCCCGTTCCAACTTCCTTGATTATAATCTGATAGCCCCTGTTCAGTAATCAGAGATATTTGGAAAATTGATTTCTTCACCCTCCTCATTATAACGTCGAAACGAAGAAAATATGATGAAAAAATGTTAATTTACATTTTTTTGCAATTTGCACTATAATGAATTAAGAAAAACTGGCCTTCATTATATTTCGCATATCATGTTAATTTAGTTTTGAAAAATCGTTTGTTTAAAAAGTAATAATCTATGATTAAAATTAAAAACACGTCCAACCATTTGTTTTAGTACATTATACTGGAGTATGATCATAAATCAAAAGTAAATAATATTTTTAAAGACCATTTATTCAAAAAACTACTGTTTTAAACTGATTGTCCTAATTTGAATAATTTTAAAATTATTGCTTCTCGTTTTCCTTTATGTACACCATTTGTCATGTAAAGGCACTTATAGATTCTCTTTCGTCTGAAACTCTTCTTGTATGTTCGATTAGAAAAAGTTTACCCAATTTTTCCGTTTTTCATCTTTACGACGAATTTTTGAAGTTAGCTCATTTCCATGGGGCATTGGAATTGGAAAACGTTTGCATTGGAAAGAATGTCTGATCTACGCAATTGGCTACATTTGGTAATCTATGAATAATTCCAGGGAAGCATCATATGCAACAGAGCTAAAAATATAATCAACTATTATAATAAACACATTATTGTACATTTTCATGTTTTATTTTGTAGTGCACTGACAGTCTGTTTGCCATTTTTCTTTCTTTATCAGTCCCTGTTCATTCACTCTCTCCCTCTTCTCTCTCTCACTCTATTTGTCCTTCTTTCTCTTAATCGCTCTCACCGTCACTCTGCTATGTCAGTCAGTCTGTACCTATTTTTTTTCTTCAATTTACTATCTTTCTCTCTCACTCATTTCTCCCCTCCTTCCTTCCCTCCGTCACACTATCCCCATTTCAATTAGTATTTCGACAAAACCTCAGTGCTCAGACAGCGATGTTGAAACTGCCAGACCACATATGGCGTTTGGATGCAGATTTATGTCCATATAGGGCTGCCACTTACCAAAAATATATTCCTACAAATTTTGGAACTCCCTACCCACTGATATTAAAACCAAAACGAACCCACAAACGTTCAAAAACTCAATATACAGTTATATCTTACGATTGTAGATTAAAACAATGACATTTGTTTAAAAAATAAAATAAAAATTAACACAATAAAAAGAAATAAATATAAAAAAAATAAAAATTAATTAATGTAAAAATTATAAATTTAAAAAATTATTTTATTTTCATTGTGTTTCTATTTTGTTTTATTTGGTTTTACATTGTTACGCTATATACGTGTATATAAGTAAACGTAGTAAGCTTTCAGACTTTTCTCTCTACTTTGCCTGATTTTCCACTCTTCGTCAAAATATTTGCAGTAGACGGCAGTTATTGGTTTCGACCTTCGCTCAAGAACGGTATTCCAGCTATTTAAAACAATAATATATATTTATGATTCTATTGGACCAATTTTAATAACTCAGTGCTGATTTCGCCCAAAAAACTAGTTTCAAAGAAAAAAAAATCTCATTTAAAATGAAGAATTAATTCGACTTATGACTAATCGAGGTCGAAAAACATAAATTGAATTGTTCATGAAAAATAAAGGGGAGTCTCAATTCAAACTTTTTTCCTATCTAAAATCACAAAGCAAAACAATGAGGTGGGCGCATTAGTTTGGACATCCTGTATATATGCTATGTATCCGTCTTATACCGTGTATTATAATTAACATTTACTAACAATAACATATATTGTTTTACCATTCCGTTATGTATTTCATTGCCAAATTATCGTTCGATCGCTCAGTGAGCTGTTTTATATAATTGCATTTTTGTAAATGTTCTTAAAGGAGCCTGTTTACAAGACATAATAACGTTTTGCTTTTTCTTTTTTTTCATCTTTTCCCTTTCTACTTCTCTCTCTTCTCTCTCTTTCGCTAGATTTATTTATTTCTCTTTTATCTATCATCCGTCAAACTTAGGAGTGAACAATAAGCTCTAAAGTTTATGAAGAAATACGTTTTATGTTTTTAAAATCGCGTTAACATTGATATTATAATGTATATTATTTATGCACACAAGAATGGTTTTAGGTATTGCAATATTTTAAGCCTTTTCTAATGCCGATTTCTTGGAAGTTTTCTTTTTATACACTGGTGCAATTTGTTGACTGTCTGTCTAACTTGGTACGTCCCCGCATTTGTATAGCCTTGATTTGCCATCTGGCGCTATTCAGAGTTCGTGACGCGATATTTGGCGTTGATTTGCCGCTTGGTCTAGCTTATGCTCGTTGGTTTGCTATTATGTACATAACAGAATTTTAACTTTTTTTTGGTTGTTTTTCATTAAAGATTAAAAAAATATGATTAATATATAGTTAAAATTGTCTAGGCCGTTTACGTTATAAATCAGGGGACAACAATGGAATTCCAGCATGCTTTTAAAGGGTTGAAATATGCGCGTCCTACAGTTCGGTTTCTAAGTGGAGCAACTTGTATTTCGAGCACAAATTACCGAGCCGTTCAAAGTTCACCGGCGCAGTCGAGGTGAGTCGGGGCTGAGCAACGCTGTTCCGTGGTGACAAACACTCACGAACATTATTCGGGAGTTAGAACAATGCACCAACTTCCCACACCGTCCCTCGCCCCCTAATTTACATGGGAAATCGCTCCCTGAACAGGGAGGAATGACTTATCTCTTCCTGAACCTTGGTCCTTTTTGTGGCCCATCGTAATTAACGAAACAAACATGTACCCTCACTAAAGAATCTTACATCCGTGCCTTGATTATTGTTGGTTTCTTATATATTAATGACCTGAAAAGAGAAGCCTTGTAAACTTTTTGATTTTGATATAAACTAATTTAAATAAACGCAAATTTGCTCTTCCAACATTTTACTCACCAGAGCTAATTTACAATACATTTTTACATTATAATACGATTATGGATGAGGCCAATTAGAAACAAAACTCTTAGCTGAAAGTTTCAAGCCTTTTAAACAAACTTTTAAGCTGTTGACTTAAAATAAACATTTATTTTGAATTTTTCACACAAAACGCTTTAATTATAGTATACAGACAAGGTTGATTATCTATTTAAGATCTTCTCAATTCTCACGGAGTTAAGGCGAATTAGAGTGACCCCACCCTAACCTCGAAATGGTCGTCGTCAATCCGTTTACAAAAAGAATCTAATGTTTCCTAGATATACTATGTTTTCACTAGTAAAATTAGTCGTTTGATCTACCTTTTTTACATCCTAGTCCAAAACATTTAGATAATTAAATTTAATTTGATTCAGGTAGAGAGTTTTAATTATAACTTATAGTTTTTAATTTTATTTATTTATTTCCTTATGGCTCGGGAAAAACATGTGGAAGTCCCACATGGCCAGGGACCCAGGCGAACACAATTGTACAATCTCGATTATTCAGTTAGTCAACCTGTTCAAATATATTTTGTATTAGTGGTTCCGTGGAGAACTTGCCCTTGAACGCTGATATTGCGCTGGCGGGTC
This sequence comes from Cimex hemipterus, assembly GCA_039619505.1. Classification (NCBI taxonomy): domain Eukaryota; kingdom Metazoa; phylum Arthropoda; class Insecta; order Hemiptera; family Cimicidae; genus Cimex; species Cimex hemipterus. The sequence goes on along the minus strand of CM077106.1, from coordinate 31,306,868 downwards.
TGTACATATTACATTTTTTGGACTGTCTCGTTTTTTTATCTCACCCAGCGCAACTGATATGACGGTCAATTCAGCCGTGTACCTTGTTGTTTAAGTGCATTGTGGCAGGTCTGACACCGAGTGTAACGTGGAATAACGACATTTTTTATATATTTCGCTTAATGTGCCATCGAGTAACAGTCCGTTATGAAATCCGTATGTTCTTGGATTGCTTCTGCCGTTAGCATGGTGCCAGTGTGTTAGAACAGGATTCCCCTGTCGTTTGCTTAGTCTGTGATTTGTGTGATGATATAAAGTGATAGTGGCACGTAAAACCGCAGCAGTGTAAATTGTGTATAAGATCGGTTTACTATACTTCCTTGCAGAATGTGCTCTTTTATTGGATTACTTGTTGAAAATCGGAGTTGCACATTATTAAAACAGCGTCCCCGAGAGGATGGATATCAGGAAGAAATAGTAAGTTTGTAGGTGGATGGTTGTACGAATATGAAAAAAAAAAAAAAAATACGGCTGTAAATTTTTGTTCATGATAAATCATTTTGCTTTTCACGTACTTCTTTACCGATTCATAACTGGTTTCGTTTCCGGTCCTGGGACGTCCAAAACAGAACCATTTGCTAGCTGTCTCTTCGTGTTGTTTACAAAACAGCATCCGGGCAGTAAGGAATTATTCAAATTCCCACTTTTTTTCTCTCCCGCACGTATTCTCTGCGGATGTTAATCTCTTGGTCAGAGGAAGTGAACATCTGAGGCAGTCAAGAGACGATTTCTGTTTGGAATGAAAACAAGAAACGGTTGTTTACTCACCGGTTTACAAGAGCTCTTTTCCTTCGCTCGGAGGACTTTTACTTCTCGGGCATTCGGTACAAATCTCGACCTCTATAAATAACGACGGAAAAGCAAACGAGGCCCATATTAAACTTTTTTAACAAGTGAGATTAAGTGTTTCGATTCTTGTGAGAGCTGGAGAAATTTTAATCTAAAAAAATATATCGTCTAAAAAACGAATCAAACACATCAAATATTTTACATTTAAATTATAATAATCGTTTCTAATAGCAAATATCTATTATTTGAATCACTTATTATTTTATATTACATTAAGTATCGCAAAACTTAGCTCGTTTAATAGCCATATTATTGAGAGTTAAGTTCTAAAAACTGCTGGAATAAGCATCACGTTTCAGAGTGTGTAAATTATAATAATAACAAAAACAAACATTGTTTCAAAAAATAACAGGGGAAGAACTATTAATTCGAATTTATTACGATTTATTTAAAAACGCTACGGACTGTTTTTACAACACGATAGAGTTTCTTTTTTTTATTGAAAATGTTTGACATGCGACTATTCATATAGCAAAGTATTTTCTAAGAATATATAAATTGAAAACCAAAATATAAAAAAAAATTCAATAAAATGAGTATGAGAGAAGAAGAAATCGTTTATTTTTTAACATAGAACATATGTAAGAAAAACCTTTTTAAAATGCAATTACCAAAGCAATATATAAGAAATTATTCACGGAAAAAATGGGTTAAACGTAAATCAACCTGCATTATAAAAATCAAAGATGTTTTATGTAAGCTTATTCATTAAAAAGAAACGCATTATGTGAGAAAATAATATTTTATTAGAAAATCAGAGTAATTATTTGCAATAAAATTCGTCTAAAACAGGAAAAATTGTTTATTAATTTCTTAAAACAGAAAAATAAAAAGAGATGCTTTTTTTCAAAATCATTTACGAACATTAAAAAAACTAAGTTCTTTAAATACCATCTAAAAATCAATGCATATGAATTTATTAACAAAGGAAAGAGATAAATAATAAATCTACGTGCAATATGAAAATCTCATGGATTATGTAATAATTTAAAAGCAATAATAAAAGTGTTTGAAATTAGTTTGTTAAAAAATGGAATTCCGGAAGAATTTCTCAAATAATAAACTGAATGAAAATCTCTTTTAAAAGAGTAATAAAGGGTCTTAATGAGATTTTCATTACAAAAGAAGCATCGGCATGTGTATTATTACAGCGTAAGTGGTAAAGGAGAATTCTTTAGAAAATGAAATGTTTTCGCTGGTGATTTACATGATTGTGTTTTAATGTAAAAAGGATGTAATGTGAAATTTCTAATTATCAAAAACTATAATTCATTTGTGACGTACAATAAATATTATCGAGAGGAACACCGAATGTTTTTAAATTAATCATTTCTTCTGATTAATTTCTGAGTAAATAAGCATATCTCTCCTCTCGTACCTACATAAATTGAGACTACAGAGTCATCTATCTCGGGTTTCGGCAGACCAGGATCAGTCAGTCCATGGTCTTATTCGCCCGACTCCTGGGGCTGTGAACAGCTAAGCCATTTGAGCTCTCAAAGCATGCAGTTTTTAAATTTAAACCCACTCACACAATCACGTAATCTTAAATATTTATTTTTCTTTTTTTTACTCATACATTTATTCAATTAGGGTGATTCTTAATATTCCTACATCACGATTTATGATTTCTATTGAGGGTAGACGTGGTGGATAAATAACCAACTCTCAGCCCTCTCACGCTTGACATTCGCACTAATAATTTTTTTTTTTTTTGAGAAATCAGAACTAAGGACCGAAAGATTCACCGCAAACAATTTTCAAGTCGGGTAGGGCACGTCAACCGGCTTTTCTTACATTGCCAAGTACTCAATGACATAGCAATTAAAGCGATAGCTTTTCAATACTTGATACTGTATAAATAAAAGTTGCTAAAATTTAGACATGTTCTGTTGAAACAGATTTTAAATTTCAATATTTTTATGTATTTATCAGTATGTGTATAAATGATTAGAATATTTGATATGTGTTTGATGCACGCTCTTAAACGAAAAAATATTTTTTTCTAGATTAATATCGTTCCAGCTCTCACAAGTAACGAAACACTTACTCACATTTGTTAAAAAAAAGTTTAATTTGGGACTCGTTTGCTTCTTCGTCGTTATTTATTGAGGTCGAGATTTGTGCCAAGTACCCGACAAGTAAAACAGTTCTTGTAAACTGGATTACACAACGATTTCTTGTTTCCATTATAAACAGAAATCGCCCCTTGACTGACACTAATGTTCTCTTCTTCTGATACAAAGCTACATGCCCAGAGAATAAGTGGAGGAGAAATAAAGAGGGATTTTGAACAATTCCTTTCAGCTGGAATGTTGTTTTAGCCTCAATATTCCAATGTCGGCCCTTTAATTCTGCACATTCACACTAATAAATACATTCGCACATGAAAGAAAAACAAACGGAAAACTATCGATTATTACATACGATAAAACCGCTTCTTCCCTCTAAATGTAGTAACAGCCGAAGCCGTTCGCTTTTGCATATGACCATTTGACTAGTCTTCAATTAAAAAATGCACTTAGGTCTGGGCTTCTTATTATTAAGTGATAATTAATGTAATACGTTTCCGATTGTCGAAGCATTTATTGTGTCAAATTGTTTAATAAAAGGAAAACAACAAGCACGACTCTTACTAACGGGAGACGATATGACAGTATGTTGGAAAAGTTTTTTTTGAAAGACATGTTTGAAAGTTTTCTACCCGCCTTTTCTTTATTTCTTTACGAAAAAATCCGACGTGAAATCTTTTTCTTTTCAATCCCGTGCGTGGCCTTTTTCATAGAATGTGGCTTTTCGCTTATTGTTCAATAAAAACTATAGACTGTCCGGGAGAACAGAAATACACGGAGACGGGTAAGGGCGTCTTTTTGTACGAAGGACGTCCCAATGTCGGAAAATTGAAACTTGGGCGTGAAAAGTTTGAACGACTTGACAGAAACTCGGTGGAGGGCGAGCGAGGCAAAGAATAGGACAAAGCAAAGTCTCGATTTGTGCTTGCAGATTCATAAAAAATGTATAAAACTTCTAATAAATCATCATAAACTTTTATATGGAGAGACCTTTTGTTTTGCGTTTTTTCTCTCAAACTTCTTTGTGGTGCTTTTGTAAATATAACTCGCTTTGATCCCGTCATAAAAATCATGATTGCCATCTCATGTGCGGTTTATTCATTGCTCCTGGCCCTTTTAATCAAGAGTCTGTCAAAAGAAATGAAATAAAGCCAGCTCTTTTGTCATTTACAATGAACAAAATGATGAAGTTGGTGACAATTTTTTTTAAATCGTCGTTGAAATTTCAATGAATGTTTAAACCTTTAAATATAAAATTTAAGAGTTTTTATTTTGAATAAAAATGTATAAATTGTTGGAATTTACAATACTAATAGTTTAAAAAACATTCTTCCATGAAAAATATTTATTCAGAATGCTTTGTGTTTTTAAGTTATATAAATAGTATTTAATATAAGTATCATTTATATGCAGGTAACTGTAAAGTTATACACGAACTGCAAGCCACAATTATTAAAAATGTGTATTAATACAAAAATTGTATGTTATAGTAGGCAGCGTTCGCACAATATAAATTCGAGAAAACTGAAAAAAATTGTATTATCTATTCAAATTAATTATCCTGTTCTATCTAAGGTTTTTGGTTGAGATGGAAAATTAGTTCCACGAGCTGGATTTGAGCCCGCAATACGGCTGAATACGCTGCTGCTCTAACCACTTGAATTGTGACTAGTTGAGTTGAGCAGCGACGTACTGGGCCGATGGTCGTGGGTTCGAATCCTGTTCATGGCATTAATTTTTCATCTCAACCAAACATCTTATATAAAAAAGAATAACTAATTGGAATAACATGGTCAATTAACTAAGCAAATATGGTTCGATTACCAATTTTAACTGCCTACATTAGCGTTAAAATATTTTTATGTCAAGAGATTCTATTATCAACTTAAAAGCAATTAGAAAAATGCGCATATCTGTGTTTAAAAGAATATAATAAAACATTAGACCCCGCAGTAGATAACATTAGTGTGCTCCGGTATGAAGTCCCAAGTGGGATAATGCTGGGATTATCCGGCTGAAGCCAGGTTACCAGAAAGCGACTTCTTTATTCGCACATTAAACGACTTTAATAAAACTGATAATAAAATTTAGTATCTGTCTTATTGCATAATACAACGTGAATAAAAGGAAACTGGATGTAACGAAACTTAAAGTAGGAAGAATATTAAAGGGAAAGGAATATGTTCTTCTAATTATTTATCTAAATATACAGCATACACAACTTTGATTTTCTCCCTTATTTTTTCACCCTTCGAAATAGTTTATGTCTTCCTTTACTCGAAGGGAAACATGTGTTAATCATTTTTGTGTGTATTATATGATATATGATGAAAAACTAAAATAATACACTTATGTATGGAAATTAGTGACCGTTATTCCATCTTTATTAAGAATTATGAGATACCGTCTGTTGTGATGCAGGTTTCCAAAAAACAAAAATCAAAACGTTTTCTTTATCATGCCAACGTTTCTATCTTCATTCAGAAATCGTGAGATGCGGTTTTGTGTGATGTAGGTTTCAGAAAAACATTTTCTTTATCATCCCCAAGTTGCGATCTTTATTGAGATCATCTTCATCCCTTCATGTTGATCACGGATAAAGGATTTTCCAATGTTTACTTTTTACGGAATTTAAAATATTTATTCACTCTCAATTGAATTCTGAAACAAGAAACTTTTAGTTCCATCCTTATTTTGTTAATTTCCTTTTGTAAATTTAAAATTACCTGTGCTTGGTACTTATTGATCATGTACGTTCCATCAAGTAAACAATATGAGACGTTGTTGGACGTTTTCGAGAAGCCGCGTTCTACCATATAAGGTCCAGTTCTGAACACCCTAGGGTAACAGAGGTTGACCGTTTTTTGAGTTAGAGAAGTTTGCGAAGCCGGCGCCTAATTCCTCAGCTCCAGGAAGTTCGAACAGTCCAAATTTCTGGACGCACTGCTCGTCGAAAATTAAATTAGTATGAACTGGCTTTTCCGTCTGTAAGAGAACCAGAATTGACCAGAACATTCAGAGTTACACCAGCTCGCATATGCTCGAGAACACAGACTAGTCTTTGAAGATTGGTCTACTGTACTTTTTACAGATGTGCTCTGCTATATCCAGATTGGCGTGAACAATATGTGGAGAAAGCAACTGAAAATTATGAAGTCTGTAATTTTTTCAAAAGTCAACCTTTTCAACGTAGCTCAGTGATGATGTAGGCGGAAATTTCAATGGAGAGTCGCATAAAGTTGGTTGTTGTTCGGTATTTGACGGCCGGCCACTTTCCATGTGATGCCTATCCTCGGCGATTCCCATACGCATTCTAATGACCGAAAAAGCCAGTCCACATGTCGCTCGCATAGTACAAACGTACCTTCAACATCACGTTAGGGTCAAGGCCTGTACCAGCCAGACTTGAACCCCATCGAACGTTTATCCTACGTCCTACGAGCTACACGTGCTAACCTCCAGCAAAGAGACATTTCCAGGCTGGTAGAAAGTACAACGTAATAAGGCAAGAGGAGGAAATACGCGATATTGAAATGTTAATTACAAATCTAAAACAAATTGTTTCTGCCCGGCTTTTTTCATTTTCCTTAGCAACGCTTTACTTTTTAGAAAAAGATTCAGTTATTAAACGTTAAAAATAAGAATAAATTAATATATAAAAATTTGTACAAATCAAGTTATATTACAAGCGGGTGGAATTTTTTGACCATCAGTGTATTTACAAAATTCTTTAAATAGTGCTTCTACACACTTATATTTCACGCTTATATTATGAATTTATTGAACATGCACGTATTGAATACGTAAAATAGGCGGATTAGTGTGAACGTGTCCATTGCTTCTTGATGCGTTATAATTAACTCAAGATCTTTCATCATGATTTTAATTTAAACTTTATGATATAGGTTAAGGTGGGAAGTTGTTGCTCGAGCGGATCGAAGTACTACGATAGCTCAAGTATTTTGTTCAGCGGCGTATTTAGCCGATGTCCAAGAGTTCCGAATCCCGCTTGTTAAGGCGCGTATTTTCTTTATGTTTTGTCGTAAATTGCGAAGTTTAGTTTCCTTCCCCCTTTTTTTCTCTCTATCTTAAAAATTTATTTAATGTTTGATTATGCTTTTTGCATGCATTAAATTAATTAGTATTCTACACATGTATCGGGGATAAATCTTTAATAGATCGTTTTTACCCGTATACAAGTGTGCATGCCATGTATTCTAATTTTAGGTATTTTCATTTCATTCAAAGTCAAAAGGGGGAAAGTTGAGTCAAATCTTCTGGATAACTATCTTCAATTTAATAACAATATACGATTGATTTATTCATCTTCTCTGAAATTAATTGAGATCTGAAAAATTAAAATTAATTCCCACATTGAACCAGTGTGACATTGGGTAAGGAAATCGGTATTTCAAATTAACGAAAGCCTCCCCCCCAACACCGCTCGTGACTTATTAATCTCAACCTTAATTAAAAATTAATTAATTGAAAGATGTTATTTGGTCAATCAGAACACGAAATTTAATGAATTTATGATATAGTTCGGTGAGTGTTTCACATAGTTTAAAAAAGTTTTCCCGTTATATGATTTCCTTTCGTGGATCTCAGATAACACTTCCTAAGCTCGTAAATAGGATAGGCGTGCAAACAAACTTATTGCGTCGTGATTAAAGAAGCTTTTAATCATTTTTACGTGAAAGGTCAGCATAAAACATCGGATTAACAGAACAATTAAGGCTTTGAGAATATCAATTATGACTGTACACTATGAGATAATGTTAATAGCGACGATATAGGGCATGTTCACATGACTGTTCAAGGACAACGCGATTTTCTGCAATTGTAACGATTCCGGGATGTCACGCAAGGCCTCGGTGCAAACGTTCCCAGCTATAAATAGTTTAATTATGCCGATTCTATACGAGGGAGTCCACAATTCGGTATGTTTGGCAATAATGGATGGCAGATTCGCCCTAGGGCCTTCCATGTCATTCGGCCAGCCGGTAATTTGTCGAATCCGGCCATACCAAGGTAGAGATATTCATCCGATCGCCCTTTTCTGAGGGAACACCCTATTTATACATTCCAACTGGGGAAAATTAAAACCCACCTTGAATTCGCAAACGTCCGGGTGGCGATTCCGGAATTCCTGGTTCTCGTCCGTCGTGTACCAGCCGCAGAGAATAGGAACGAAGGATATGATTGCAGGCGACACCCAGGTGCTAAGCAGCATAATTGCAACCACTTTCTTTGTCATGTTGATCGGGTACTTCAAAGGCTTCACTATAGCGTAGTACCTAAACATATAATTACAATTAACAAACACAGACATGCAATTTTAAAGCAAAATAATAAGATAAACAATAAAGCTTACAAGGAAAACTTCCGAAGAAAATAGTGTAATTAAAATATTCAAAAAATCGTTGAAACTATAAATTAATCTATAAGTACGTTATTAAAATACAAGAAAACGAAAATAATGTAATTCACGATCACTCTGGATCAAGGTATGATCTGAGGAAAAAGCAACTTTAGTTTTTATTGCCAAACGTTCGATTTATTAGTCAGCTTTCGACCTATTTTAAAGTCATCGTCAGGCTTATATTAATTTCACACTACGAAAAACATATTTGTACAATTGATTTAACAATTGTTTTGATATAAGGAATTAATATAAGCCTGACGTTGGCCTTAAAATAGGTCCAAAGCTAGGCATAATAACGGAATTTGTTTTTTTCGTCAAGACCATACCTTGATCCAGAGTGTAGGTGAGTGAAAAGCGATCAATACTTTTAACATTGTAAAGTAAAATAATTCTAAAATTAGATCTGTTACAATGAAGAGAAAAACGCAGCAAGAAGAACTAAGAATGCTGTTAGGTTCAATTAAGTACAGGCAATCTTCTCTTTTCGCGTAAAATATAATGGTGGTAATTCAGTATTTACGATATTTTGGTTTACTGTAACATTTTGCAACTTTGAAGCCGCGCCTTTATACTTCCCAGATCTGTGAGTGAAATCTGAAGAGCCAGAACTATCAGGATTATAGGGTCAAAGTTGCCTTATCATTACTCGTTATCAAAGTGGTACGAGAAGATCCAATATCCATAATATTTTGGTCTAAAGTAGTTACCAAAGTGGTAGAATTTTATGTGACAGGATATATTATCAATATAGAAGGGAGTTTCTATCTTGTTGGTTGTCAACAAATTTAGAATTAGTTTGTCTAAGTGATGTGAAAACCATTTGCCTTTACATATATATGTCGGTGGTGATAAAGAAGAAACTAAATGATTAATGTTTATAATGTTTATGTTGTATCACTTACCAAACTATGAAAGGCAAACACATTGTGTCGTCTTGGACGCTCCCCACTGGTTAGAGAATCGAAATTAACTGCGGAAGTACAGTTTATACAAAATTCCATAGAGTGCGCTCTTACAGGGGCAGAAAGAAAAGAACCTCCAGTAGACGAGTAGTAGTAGAGCAGCCAGTAGTAGTAGAGCAGTTGCTTTTGTTACAGTAGCATACAACCTTCTTAACCGTGCTAGTGGGGAGTGCATCCGTGCCTTAATATTTTACTAAATAAAATTACAATTGTTAAATTGTTGTGTTTATTACTATGTCCGACCTTGAAGAGGTCCAGATCTCCGAAGATGAGTGGGTTCCTAGCCCAACGGATGAATTCCCGACATATATATATATATATGTCGGGAATTCATCCGT
>CM077106.1:31277331-31296783 GCA_039619505.1 Cimex hemipterus | reverse complement strand
TATATATATATATATATATATATATTTCTAAAAATGGCAAATGGCTTTCATATCACTTGGACAATTAATATTATACACCAACGAGAAACGTGACAAAACTCCTGAAAAATTTAAAAAGCCGGATTATTTAGTTTTTCTACAAGAAAAACGACAAAATTGCACAACTGAGGGTGAACTAATAGCTATTAGGAAGTACCTTTGTAATTGGCAGTAACGTACTGACTTACAAAAAAGGACATATCCTAATTCTGTGTGAGTATGTTTATATAGCATCGGTGTGAGTATTCATCAAGGAAAGTGGCATAGTTGTTATAATAACTGAAAAACTTTTTAACAAACTATTCCTGCATATCAAGGCATGAATAATCGCAACTTGGAGCATAGATACATTCCAAATTTAGAATTTATTTGCATATTATAATAATATTATCACTGTGCAATTTTTAAGGGACGCCTTTCACAAGCGTCACTATATTGAGGTGGAAGAATACTGCCACTGGAAGAGGCCTGTTGGGCTGGAAGCTGCACGTGTTTTTAAAAAATTGTTACATTTTGTTCGGAAAGAAAAAAGGTGCTGTTCTAAAAGGACATCCAGCCGTCTTTCATAAAACAGCGACCAACACAAAAGGCTTTTAATTTTCATTTGTCTTTTAGTTTTAAAAGGAATTTCACATTATTTTTAATTATAACATTCGAATTTAATATTTAATTGTTTAAGTTAGTACAAAGTTCCTTTTGCAATGTGTTTGTCCAATCTTTTAATAATGTAAGACTACCTTCCTTTTAATAACCTATTGTCCACATATACAGGTCAACTTAGTTTCCTCTTTTTTTTTTTTTTTGTTTTGTTTTTTGTTTTTTGTGTTCCAATGTATAAACAATATTAATAATTGGTCAGTTTTATTTTTCAACAACAAAATTGTTAATATTAATTCAACGTTTGTTTTATATTTTTATTTCAATATGAGTATTATTTTTATTTTATAAATGTTCTTATGATACATTTATGATTTATTCATGGCAAATACCACTTTTCGGACATTTTAAATTCATGACTGAGGATATGTGTTGAAAAGTTCTGGCAGTCTTCTGCTCACCATACGCAACAAAAACTTCCTATAACCCGTTGTTCAAATTTCAACAGTAAAGATATAGGTGTTTTTTTTTCACATTCCGACTTAGATCCATTAAATTGCTTTTTAACTTCAGAATTACTGACTGACCAAATAAATGTGGTTTGTACCGCCAGAAAAAACGTTAAATTTTCTGTAAGGAAACGTATTTACATTGCACAATTGATGAAATAATTGTGCACGAAAAATTTAGGAAAAATATTTTACAATTTGCTACTTTTGTAACTATTGGATAGGTAATAATTATACATAAATTCATGGAGCTTTTCCATAAATTCAATTAGCTTCCAGCGGTATACCCACCTTTTTGGATTGCGCTTCTGGAAGGCCCAAATATTCTGCATTTTGTAAAAAAAAACTGGTGGGGGCCATGTTTAATTTTTCCAGGAAATCCGTCAGGCTTTTGAGTTTTGTGTTAGTTCTTTAATGTTCAATTCAATCAGTTCTTCATAAAGCACATCTTGCTGATATGCATTTTATTTTCTGTTGCGAGGGGAGAATACCAAGCTCGTTTTCCACATTGAGACGATCCAGCAGATCGCAAATTCCAACGTCTTCATTAGAGGCTTAGGGAAACTGGTTTTTTCACTCGAATAATTTTTCAATCAAATAGGTTTCCGTCAGCAAATTCAACTTCCTTTCAGATTTTTTTACAGTCAGAATTTCTGAAGTTCATTAGCAATTTAGTGGGCCAGTGGAGTATTTAGTGGAGTTCAAAGTTTTTTGTTTCATATGGTGAGTAGAAACACGTAAAATTTTCGACATATTATAGATTATTATTATATTTAATGCTTATTTGTCAGTATGGTACCAGTTCATTTATTTGTTTCTTGACTGAAATCGGAGGTAGATTGTTTTTTCAAAATTGACATCAAGATTGTTAATAACTTAAGTTAGTAACTATAATAATTAATTTAAAAAAAGCGATTTTACATGTCATGTTGAAAATAATGATAATTGATTAAACTATGTATTTGCAATGTTCCTCACCTATCGACACTTATACAACAGAGGTGAAGAATGGAAGCTGAAGAAAAGTAAACGTCTAGGGAGTTCCAGGCATCGCACATGAAGTAACCGAAGAGCCACTTTCCCGTTAACTGAACACTTGCATTAAAAGTCATCACAACCAGAGCGACGAGCATGTCCGCGAAAGCGAGGGACACAACGAAGTAGTTGGTTATGATCCTCAGCTTGCGATGCCTCATCACGGACACGATGACAAGGAGGTTGCCGAGTATGGCGGCGATGATGATAAGGCCCATGATGGTCCCCTTGATCGCCGTAGTGAGGATGTCCGTCCAGTCCTGCTCGTACTCCGACGAGCGGTACACTCCTGAGTCATTTTTTTCAGTCTCGTTGAACCCTCCTCCGTAGGTACCATCGAAGGTACCCATTTTACCCCTGCTCCGTTTCCGGGTCACCTATTTTCACTTGCTTATTTGATTCCCTCATGGCTCATTCCAGTCCAAGTCTCCGTCTGAAAATCAAACAAAAAGGTTGTTTTTAAAAAACACACATAATCTTTCATTGGAGATTAATTCGCAATCACATTTTCTTTAAAAAATTTTTAAATTAAAATATACAAATTTTGACCATGCGTATAAAATCCGTCGATCATAACCATATTTTACTGCTGGAAAAAAGCTATCCACCGTAAAAAAAACAAATGGATCTGATATGGAAAGGTAAGTCATGATTTATCAGACACTACCCTGTGCGTAATAAAAAGCAGAATTGGTTGAAAAAAAAACCTTTGAGCCAAGAAACAAGTATAAATCGCGAGAATGGAGTAATTTTGGTGAAAGGGACGGTTTTGGAATATGACGGGAGTTTGAGTATGCAACGGCATTAGTCATGAAGGGCGTTAATAGGGGACGCCCAGGATGGAAGAGCCGCTTCAAATGAAATTCCACGTTCCTGCGATCGCAGTGGAATGCAATAATAAATGTATGTTCCGCCGGCCAGAGGGATAACATCCGAAACTTTGGCCGGACGCAAAAAACGATGAATCATTTGTCTTGGACCTGGCAAGGAGGTGAGTGAGAACTTAGGATTCACCACCATACTGTTTATTGTACATGAAATGCTCCAGAAAATAATAAAAATACTAATTGATCATTATTACTTTTAATAATAATTATAATAATAATAATCATAACTATTAATAATAAAACAGGAATATATGGACATTTAATTGGAATTTACTAGCTTAATTTATCGATTTTAAATGGTCAAAATCAAATCAAAAAGAAATTGAAATACAAGCTTATTGGAATAAAATTTTACTATTTTTTACTTTTACTAACTTTTTAATTATTTTACCTAGTTATTATTATTATTATTATTATTATAAGTTTTTAAGGGCGTTTTAACGGCTAAGGTCATTTCACGCCCTAACATCCAAAAATTCTATTTTAGATTTGCTATATCTCTTCTGAGTGCTATAAAACTCTGACTCCAAACATTCACTCGTAACCTAATTTATCCTATTGCCATCCAAGAGCTTTGATTTTCTTTTCTTAATTCTTAATTCGGAAGGCCAAGTTACAATAAATTTAATAAAATTATAAAATTTATTTCTGTTTCTTTTTTTTTAAATTAAAATTGTGAGTTTTTTTCATAAATTAAAATTTCCCCATAGGCTTGTGTGGCTAATAATAATTATAGTTATTCATAGTTATATAAATACTTAATTAATTACAGAATTTTTTTTCGAAATGAACAATTTGTGACCCACGACTTTTGGGTAAATACGCCGCCGCTAAGCATTTGTAGAAGTTGTGTATAATTAATTGTGTATTTATATAATTAAGCATAAGCTAATAAAATAGTTAAAAAGTTGGTATCAATTTAGAATCACAGTTGTGAATCGTACACAGTCCCGGTAATGTTAAAAAAAAAAATGTTCATTCTATATGAAGCTGCGATTTGCTTACAATTGGACTAAAACGGGGAGTCGAAATGGGAAGTTGGTGGCATGGCACGGTAGAACAAGTGGTACAGCAGGCGTATTAACTGGAAAGTTGCGGGTTCGAATCCCGCATGCCATTTTATTCGTTTTCATTTCAGAAAAAAATGTGTATAATTAATTGAGGATTTTCTATTTTTATTTCTATTTGCGAATCGATCTGGTTCTATGTATATATAGTTAAACATGTTAAATAGACTGGAGTAGTATATTAATAAAATACAAAAATGACGAACCAAGGCGTTTCACTACGTGTGTAAATATTATTCCATGTAATCATACATTACGATGAAATACAAAAATCACTTTATGAAAGATATTTATTTCTCTCTCTCTCTCTCTCTCTCCTCTGTCTTTCTCTATCTCTCCCTCCCACTATATTTTTATAACACTTTCTTCTAAATTATAATTAAATGGTTATCTAACTACCAATCTATTAATCTGCCTGCTATTTATCCATTAATATCCCAATGAATTCTCAATCTATAAACTTTTGTATGTATTCATTTGTGCTTATACATTTCATCTCTCTTTCCCAACTCTTTCTCTCCGCCTCTTTATTTTTAACACACTTTATTCTAAATCCTGTTTAACCATTTTTCTATCAGTCTATCGAATATATATTGCTATCTATCTTCCGAATGTATCTCCAATCAATGTACTTTCGTTTTTCTCCATTTGGGTCTGTACATTTCTCTCTTTCTCTCTCTCACACACATTCTCTTATCTAGCTCTTTGCTTTTTTTTAAATTTTTATAATTTCTCTATTTACGAAACTTTCTATGTAGTACAACTTTTGTCCCTTTACCTTCATGAGTTTTACTGTCTAACCTTTTATGTTACACCATATTTATTCATATATGAATTAATATAGCTTTTTAACCTTTCATTTTTGATAATTTTTCATCTTTATAATTTATGACTTTATTTCAGTTTGCACTTTCAATTCTCTCATTCTTTCTATAGCTCGTTGCCTGTTTTACTTAAGTTTGTATTAATTCTCTATTTGCCAATCTGTCTAAACATAACGTCTTTCTCCTTCTATCAGCATTTCTACATGACTTTTCATGTTAATCTGCCATTTATAGGCATCTATATATCTATAGATCTACAATTATTTTCTTTTTATCATTTATAATTCCGGTCATTCCAATTTTTTTATCAATAATTCTAAAATTGAAATGAATTTTGTATTTCTCCCGACTTTACTTTTTTCTACTTATCTACTTACGCATTATATCCATCTAGTTAGGCTTTGTTTGAAGCAAGTGCTTCCGGTATGATACATTTTTTTCAATTACCTGGGAAGAAATGAATCAGGATTTAAAAGTATGTAATATACATTTAAGTTGAAGCGTTCGATATGGTTTAACAAGACAAACGCCGACGAGGTGAGTACAAAGATATTAAATCGACACGAACTACAGAGTGCAAATAAACAAAAATAGTTTATTCAGCCGGTCAAATCAGTCAATCATTTCGGATGATGGAATGACAGGCCGTCAAAACTGTCATGAATGATACTAATCATTCAACAAGCTTTCCACCCATATTTTCGTTTAAATTAGCGGCGCGAAACATTTCCGGAGATATTCACCGGTATTTATAAAGATGATTTTAATATCGACTGTAAATAGAAACGTCTCTGTCGTGCTTGTATAGTGTTTGATTGAGTGTCGGATATTTGATTCTTAATTTTGCTGACATGTCTTATTGTTAATGAAGCTTCGTCTATTAAAACCACCTTTTGACTTTTTGCTTACGCAAGATATATTGATTATTATTTGTCCTATTAAATTTTAAATGTTTTAATATAAATAGTTTCCATAATCATATTAATTGTTTTAATAATAAAGGGTTAAATGTCGTTAATTATGCAATATAATCGTAGATGATTAAAAAATTACGTTAAATAAAACAATTTATTGTTTAAACATTCTTTTCCTAAACTTCAAAAAATTTAATAAAATTTCTTTTCGTTACAAAACAAAGATAACGAATAGCGTGCACTCGGTTACCCTAGGGGACTTAAATTAGTTTATTTTATTTATTTATTTTTATTTTTTTTACGAGGGTTTGCAGCAGCAGAGGTCATATAAACCCTCAGGGTGCCGGTGTTTTTGAAAAAAGCCCATTTGTATGTATGTCGGGTTCGCTGGATTCGAACCCGGGACCTTTACCTTACAGTGATGAGCGCCGTGTCAAAGACGGAACCTTGCGGACACCGACGCTCCTAATTGGTTTATTCCAAGGCTAGTTGGGTAATAATGAATATAAAAAATTACAAAAAAAAAAACGATTATATCTTGTCGAGCACATTTCAGATAGACTGGAGGCTCTTAAACTGAATCGCTTTTATTTTGATTTTATTGATTGAATGGCCAACTTTATAAGAATTAGATTAATGGATCTAGTTCAAGTCTTGGTTAGGCTTCCTCTTTACTACTATTTGTCTAGCAAACTATTAACTTTGAACTTTGTTGCTTCTGTTTCTGAAAGGACTTCGGGCTCTTGGTCATTAGGCGGTGATTACATTATCGGCTCGCAATCCTCAGGGGGCTTTGTAGGGCTAAGAAGCCATTATCTGGCTACTACAATAGCTAGTCTAACAAGTAGTTTTCTGTAAGACCATTAATTATTGTCAAATACTGGCACTAAGTTGTCTGATGTTCAGTGGATATATTAAACCGTGCAATATGAACTTTCTTCTTTGCTGAGCGGGACGAAGGAGACAATTATTTAACAAAGGCGAGTGCTAAAAAGCTCGATTGCTCATGGAAACGGAGGGAGCAACGCTACGCCGTAATGACATTATACGAACTCTCTTCACCTCCTTCTATCGCATTTTGTTTTTGTTATCGCCCTATTCGAGAGGAAACATCTCCGCTGAAAGATTTCCTCCATATTTGGGAACGTAATAAACGGAGAAGCCGAATGCAATTTTCCATAGGACGTTTTACATATTGTCCTCCCTTTGTTGAATTTTGCGGATCAATGTTGTTAGCCACATTTCTGAAACGAAACATAATTTAAGGCCAATCTTCGCCCCGCTGTTTTATCAAATTGAAAACACAATCTGCTTCAGGGGTATGGAAAACGCCGTTATGCTTACGTAAACATCGTATCACTGTGACCTCCTAGAAAACAACACGTGCCTACTTCAGTCGGACTAAAAAAATATATTACTATATTACAAATTTCACACATTTTACTTGAAATGCCCTCTGTAATACAATTTTATCAATTTCAATTAGACTGAAGGCAAATAAGGAAATTAAAAAAGCCCCAAAAACGATCTCTCAAGTCTCTTAAATAATCACAATTAAAATCGTTAAAAGCACGAGAGGGATTCGAACCACGACCTTCGACTAGATACGCCGCTGCTCTGCCACCTGAGCTATCGTGACCTCGATCCACTCGAACATCAACTTCTTATCTCAACCCCACTCCCCCGTGGTTTGGATTCTCGACGACAATTGAATTGGCGACGGAGAGCTTTAGTGAAGTGTACTTCATTATAAATCATTAATTCACTATTCAGGAATCCATAAGATTGCGACCTCAGATGTATGTTTCTTTAATATCTTTATGATTTCGTAGTTAGGTTTCACTCCATGGAGAATTTGCAAAGCTAAGATTGCTCTGAGTAGGACACAATTTTTTTCCAGTTGTCAGTTTCTCTTAGATGCGATATCGCGGTCAATTCTTCTTTGAGACGCTGACCCTAGACGAAAAATTCGTAATAAGCAAATAACAAATCATCGTATATGGGGTAAAACGGGTCGGATGTATTTGTATTGAAAATAAGCTGGACACAAGTGAGAGAGTAGTTCAGCCTTTTCAATTTGGTTAAACCCGATTCACAATATGACGACAGTCGAAACGCGTTTTATTCATAGTCTGACAAAATGCCGGAAAGGATCACATTACTGGGTTATATGATCGCGGATCTCCTAAATTAAGGGTTAAATTACAGTGAAATAGGCAATGGAGTAAAATGTTTTATGACTATTAGTAAGAGGTCAGTTGACAATTATTACCTTTTAAATTTACTGAAAAATACAAGTTTCCATCAAATCTGTGAATTAGACTCATATTCGGATTTGCAGGATACCTCCTTTTTTTTATTTTTTACGTTGTCGTAAATTAAACCACGAAATTGAGTATTGATTCATGTCTATGAGAATAATAAGGTTCTTTAGACTGTATATTATAAGTAGATTAAATGGCTTAGGCAACTTCTCTCCTTGTTTAAGTAGTACACTACAACCATCTTCAAATCAGTAACGTTATTTGATTAATATTTGCCATTACAATCACACATCATTTTCAAAGTCATTGTGAAGGAAATATCGCCTCCATCGTCTTTTCAGTCGACGAGGAGGGATCTAGGGAATTCGGCAGCAAACGTGTTTTTGGATGTGCTGTTTTGTTAGGAGGGTAAAATTTTCGGTAGCGGGAACAGATTCTGTCTTTTGTTCTATATACAAAATGGAACATCAGGGATTTTTCGCAGGATTAAGGGTTGGACAGTTTGTATGCTGCGGATGTGGAGCAATTGGCTCAAGCCCATATTTCCTAGTCCTTCTAAGTCGGCTTAATTATGGTGTAGTAAAGCAGTCTTTTATTTTTGATGGGTAAATAGGTCAAGTTTAACAGAATTCCTACAAGAGCTCGGTTTCATATAATAAATTCTTGACTTTCAGTCGTGTGCGAGGATTTCACGTAAAGCGTTTGTCGGTATAATGTCCGAGATAACACACTTGTCCGCAGTTGGGAGGAGAATATTATTTAAGACGCCATTAATTCACTATTTTCGTGGTCCACTCGACCAATTAATACATCACAATTAATTACTTAATTATGGTTTTTCGTTGAGATGAAAAAAAGTTAATGGCACGAGAGGGGTTAACAGTGAAGCATAGTTTGGAAGGATGAAGACCACTGGTGCCATCCAAGACATGGTGCGACACGCGCCGCGAAATGACAAAGAATATTTATGAACAAAAAATGGGTGTAGTATATTGTCACGCGGGATCCTTTTCTCTTTTATTTTTATGAATGTATTTATTTGCGTGGGTGTGACTGTGACTGAATATCGATTAATTCAAAAGTTCAGTGAATTAGTCGAAATAATTTCGTATTTATAGTGTGATGTGATGGGTGGAGTCGACACCATTTTTTTTTTAAGCGAGATGCCGTTTATTGGCGTGAGTGGTTATGTATGAGTGAACTGGTTTGTCGAGACAAACCAATTTTTACACATGTCTATCGAAGAAGTTCGGTTAATTAGAATGATGGATATGCAAAATGTCACCTATACTATGTTCTATGTCAACAGGTAAGACCCGAGAGATCTGGTAAACAGTTCCCTACCAATGTCCTTCTCTAAAACAAAAAAATATGAGTTTTCACAACGAATAATCCATTTACCTGGGTAAACCGCGAATAAGGTTCGGTAAAAGAGGACAGGTAAAGAGCTCATATCTTCCCATATCAAGAGCAAATTCAAAAAGTGGATGTTTTGTTTTTTGATTTTTGCGTTTGAGAATTTTTTTGTACAATCGTTCATTTTACAAACAGTTACGGAGATTTACAGAGAACAATGGCAGCAATTAAATTAAGATTTTAAGCGGGCTTTTGCTGTGCGAAAAACAGGGTGGTTTTTTTTGCAAGTGAACAAGTTACAGGTTTTTTGTGCAAAATATTGTTTTGCATAAATAAAGAGATAAAAATGTATTAATCCTGTTGATAAATGTTTTCAAAAGTAACTTTTCAAAAAGAAAGTGAATGTGCTGACAATTCAAGAAAAAAATTGAAAATGAATCAAATTCAAATAATGAAAGAAATAAGGATATAATTATTACAAAGTTAGACATAACATCCATCCAAATAACGTTACCATCCTAAAACACGAAAATGTACAAGCATAATAAACTATAGAATAAAACAGTGCGTAACAACAAACTCAAACAAGCTGACAAAGGCAAATAGGCAGAAAAGATAACTTACATTGATTTTAATAATACAAAAGCGCAAATTTCTAAGCCCTAGCTGTCACCTTGACTTTGCGACAAACATCCACACACTTGCATTCGTCGTTGATGATAATATATACAATTATACAATGAATACAAATAATAGGCGTATACCAAAAAAAATTAAGATTTGATGTTGAATTGTTTCTTTTTTTTCAACGTTTTATAAAACTCGAGGTTAAAACGAACCGTTTGAAACGAATCCTAAGAGGATCAAATAATTCTGTACTTCACATTATGGCGGATTAATACGATAAAACATTATGTTTTGATCTCAAGAGAGTACTTCAAGGGACCGTTCTAAGCGCCCTCTTTTTTATAATATACAAACTTCTTACGTTACAAACCATCTGCTGCAATACCAACTAGATTTTTTGCACGATTATTGTTTTTTAATACGACGGTTGCTTTGTAAAAAAAATATTTGTATTGTCCACTAAACCATATCGTCCTTTTAACGCAAGAATTATTAATTATAAAAACTAAAAGCTGGCCGTATTGTAAACAGTAAAATTTTAAATTATTGTATAAAGCACTTGTAGATGAAGTATACCCTTGATTAACCATTGATAACTTGTGCACAAGAAGTGGGGATTTCGTTGCGCAACGCATCAGAATATGTTATACCATGAAGATATTTTAGCGCGAACTTTTGAGATTTGTACCTTATAAACGTTTTCCTTCTTTAAATTATTGCTTTTGTGAGCACCATTATATGGTGATGATTTTTTGAAGAATCTCATTTGCTTTACTTTTTATTTGATTGTGCATTTTTTGTGCTTTATAGTATGTTTTTGCTTCATGCAATAGCTTGAACTGTATTCATAATAGGAAAAAGTTAAAGTCCAGGAGTATCTTCAATAAATCAACACCATTGCCCATGGATGGAAAATAACCAATCAAGAAAAGACACTATGTTCTAGTAATGGAATTAACACGTGATAAGTAAAATAAAGTTCAAACTTAGCATGATTTTCAAAAATAGTCCTCTATACGAATCGAGATTAGTGTCGAATATGTTACTTGTTCAGAAATTGGAACCGTAAAAATAATTATTTCAATTCTTTCTCGAGTCTATTATATGTGCAAATATCAACATTGGTAACACGATTATTCAGTCATATCCTTTACTTTCTAAATATCCTCGATTATTGTTTCTATGACTGACAAATATCCATATTTTTTATTGGACTTAACTCTCATTTTAAATTTTTGTTAAGCTTTGATTATTTTCGAGTTTTCCTAGCTTTCCAAATAATAAAATGGCAGACCGACATGGGTGAAATGTAGCTGGTCGGAGAAATCCGGTTTCCTTGGTTCCAACAGTTAGAATCACCTCCAAGGATATACTGCCGGCGGGACTAAAGGGTGCAGTCGAGCCAGGAAACTAAGGCCAAAAGGATCCGTATAAAGTACAAGGAACGTGCGATGGGAAACTGGGCAGTTGAATGTAAAAAATGACTGCTCGTTTCCCGAATAAATCAACTTTATGGCCGGCAAAAGGTATAAATCGTGAAACAGCCCTGGCTTACCTTCGTCGAATTGCTCGGTACATGTTTTTCAGTTTGAATTAAAACTCACTAGTTACTTTTCTAAACAATACATTAAAAAGAATTATTTCTTTATGTTTTTTCCACTAAAAAACTTGGCGATTAGTCCTTGGAAATCGCCAACAGGCCGTTTTGATTAAATTTTAAATGGCAGTTTTGATTTTCTTGATTCGAATGACTGGGGATTTCGTTAAGTCAGCTTACACTGCGTTCTAAGCTGTTATTTCTGTGCTGGGAGGTAGATTTAACAGCTTTGACCTCGACCATCCTACCAATACTTCACACCCCGTTAAGTCCATTCATTAGATAGAAAATAAACGTCCCTCTGCTTGGGTCGATCGTTATCACCCATTTTTCGACCCTCTGCATTAAAACAAAGTTTTTCCATCAAAGAAAGTTTCCGTCTTCAAATGAATAAGTTATAACGAAGGGAAAATATTTCAACTCTCTTTTATTTAGTGAACTTTAATATTTAGTTTCTCCTGGCATTTCGTGGACTTAGCCATTCTAGAAACCACACATTTTTAATATTAAAAAAATTGAAAAAAATTCAACCGAATAAAACTGTTCTTAACTAAAATTTGTAAGTTAAATAACGAAATAATATTAATAAAAATTATTATTTATTGTTACAATATTTGTAACAATAAAAAAGAAAGATTTAAATAACGATACTTTTAAATTTGAATCATATTAATGAAAAGTTAAAAACGTATTAGAAAGGAATAAAATTATTATAAAGGAGCACTAAAAAAATTTCGTTTATTAAAAATGTCTGTTTATTATGAAATAGTGACAGTAAATAAAAAATAAAAGGATATTCTTAAAACATAAAACGTGTCATTCAGTACAATTTTAAAAGAAAATATGGTACATTTTCAGATGAACGTTTATACCAGTCAGATTTGAAAAGTAGTGTTGTACAATCGAGGATGAATTATACAGGAGTATCAACTCAAAAACTTTTGATTATAAAAATCTCCTTAATCATTGGGTACGAATATTTCGGTTATTGTTACATTAGGGTCACCATGCTTCCGAGCCAAAAACATACCAAAGTAATAAAATTCTTTGTCATTTCATAAATTGAAAAGTTTCAACGTTTTTATAAAAAATTCTATTTAAATTTTACCTACTGATGAAATTAAAGGTTTTTTTTAATTTTATTATTATTTTTTACATTTTTATTAGATTTCACCAGTGACCATTTATGTTTCTACCGAGTGTTTGTGTTTGTGTTAATTTATTGAAATGAATGTAATTTAATAGCGTGAATGGAAAGGGTTGCTTATAAACCTGCCCTGAGGAACCCCACGGTATTCTGGAGTAAATGTATTACGTCTAGAGAGTAAAAATAAGTTATTAACGAGAATAGAGTGGGTTAAACCACGCCCCGAGGAATATCGAGTACTCTGAAGGAATGAATGTGATCACACATCTACGTTTGTGCGATTAGGATATATGCATTGTATGTTTTTGCGCTATTCTGTATTCGACAACACTGATGTACAAACGAGAGGCTAGCATTCTAGGATATCAACATAATATATATTTGAAATAAGAGAGTCAGTAACCAGATCGAGACGCTCAAATGGCTCCAGTTTAATACAAAATACAAGCGAAAGAAGGGAAAAAGGAGAAAAATACGCAGAGGGCCAGCGATGACCTCAGCTGCTTTCATCCCATAATCTCACTTTATTAGATTCCAAGTGCCTTTAAATAGGTAACATGCAAATTTGAGAAAGGACCATATAAATCAAATTAAAAACAAACCGATGTGGCTTGTTCCCTTATCACTTTCACTATCAACACCATCACATCCTAGGATATCTCACGCCCATTGTTTCTTCAATTTTCTTCTATGGAGAGGGTTCTAGGGTGAAAATTGAAATTTAAGCAATACCTTAAGCTAAAAAATTTAAAAACTGAAGAAACATCAGGTAACAATTACATGAGATACAAAAAGACCGTAGAATCTTCTTCATCTAACGCTCTTAGTAGTCAAAAGGCGCACCCCTTTAACTTTTTCCTTTTTTTTTTGTTCCCTATCTGTTTGCAAGTTGCAAGTATGGGATGGTATTTGTATAAAAAGCTTTTTCAAGAGTATCCGCCTTTCCCAGTTCATTTCCCTCCCAAGGTTCTCAGGGGAATAAAACTTGAAAAAAGTCTACTTTATAGTAGATCAGACGCCAAGCCTGAAATTTCCTTTCCATTAATACAATTTATTCTGATTCGTTGGCCAAAATATTGCCCCTCACAGCCCATGCACTAAGCCCTGTATACAACGAAATCCAATATATTTCGTGGTCCGATCGACCAGTATTGGTAGGAAAGTATTGGTTGAAAAAGCTTGTGTTCAGAATCACGACCTTCGCTGCTTTATCACTTAAACTACTGAGACTTCGATCCACTCGGGCACTAACATCACTAACATTCCCTCCTTTTTGCCATGTTTCAAACGTCGTATAATCAGGATTCGATTCTCGGCGAGAAATGGGAATGGAATCGAAAATGGACGAAAATCGAATCTCGATTACCCGACATTTGAAAAATGCCAAAAAGGAGGGAGGAAAATTCAGAAGGTAGGTTGAAATGGGAGGATGGTGATCGAGAGAATCTAATTTACGATAGCTCAAGTGGTAGAGCAGCGGCGTATTTAGCCGGAGGTCGTGGGTTCGAATCCCGCTCATAACACTAGCTTTTTCATTTCAACCAATACCCTACATACTACTTTCAAGGCTTTCAAGCTTCCATCTAGAGACATTACATTATTTTATATTTTTAATTATTAATTATTATCAAATTTATTTTTAAAAGGTTTTTTGGACAGTCTGGGTATAAATATAAGTCATATAAAAATAACTGGCCTATCATTTTTTTCCATCTCGATATTATGGCTGTATTTAAATTAAGAGAAAAATTTTACCTTGCAACAGATTCATTTATTAGTCTCCTTGTTAATACCATAGTGTAATGGTTAATTTTCTATATGTTTCTTATTTTGGCTAAGGCTTTTGTTTCAAAAATTTAGAGTTGCAGAGACCTAAACCTCGGTCGACCAAATTGTTAGTACAATTCGGTTAGCATGTGCCTTGCTTCGTAAACTCCACAAAGTTTTACTAAATCATCGTTAATGGCTAGAGTCTAACCACAATTTTGGCGAGCCAGCAAAATTGGTTCATCATAGGACAAATATTCCCACAATTTCCCTTATTCAATGTTATAGCTATATATTTCCAATTTCTCTTGTCTTATTTATTCTTCTTATCTTATTAATATCTTATTTTATTAACTGCAAAAAGTACCGCTACCAAACCATGGAAGGCCAGAAAAGGGCAGGATTTAATGTCAATTTTGCGAGTCAGCAAGAATAGCTCTTCTTGGGAACAGGTACTCCCAAAATTTCCTTTATTCTTTCTATATAGTTACATCATTTTGTTTATTATTTATTTTTCCAGGCTTGAAAAATTGCGCTAAATGTACTTTCATAAAAAAAACAGAATCTAACATTATTTGTGGTGAATGTGGTTACGAACACTCTTGAATTGCCAAAATTAGTGAAAATGGTTAATGTAATCCATTTCTGTTACACATTGCCATTTGAATTCACAAATTTTTACTCAATTATGTTGGTATACTATAGACAAAAAAGGAAATATATTCAGGTCGTTTTGTAAATTAAAATACCAACATGACAAAATAAAATCAATAGATTAATGGGTACGGTTATCATCTCGGCTTTGAAATCCGCTTGATAAGTATTTGTGTAGTAAAATATTAGCGTCGAACTTGCCTCTTCCTACTTCTGAAAGGAGTTGGGGCGCTTGGTCATTAGGCAGTGATTACATTATAGGCCCTGTTAGTGCCCTTAGGCTCACCGTCCTCAGGGGGCTTTGTACGGCTGAAAACCATTATCAGTACATCACAATAGCTAGTCTTACAAGTAATTTTAAAAAGGTTATTTTACCAACGTTAAAGCGTTAAGCTTTTTTCCTTTCCGTACTTAAATATTATAAACTTTCTAACAGTGAACTTCTTTGCTTTCATTGCGAATTGCACTCGGAACATCTCTGATTGTAAAGCACAAATTTTTGCACATTTATTGCTGACTAAAAAAAGAAAAGTTTTAATACTTTTTGTGTGCTAAACTTAGCTCTATTTATGAATTTTGATGGTGAAAGGAATTACACTTCTTATATACGATCCATGTGCTATAGCTAATTATGAACTCAGTATACATTTAAACGAAGTGAATTTCTTAATACATTATAAATTCCATAAGCAAAGAAGCAATTTTTCCCGCTAACTTTTATTCTCATCCTAAGATAATTTATATATACGTATTTAAGACGTATAGTTAATTTAAAAATAAATGGAAAGTAATAAATTTATAACTAACGAGGTTTCCCTTCATAACGAATAAATCTTTCGCCTTTTTACTAACGAGGCTACGTATAGGCCATACTAGGTTTACGCATGGATACTTATGGTGGCAACGAGATGGCATCGGTTGTGTATCCAGAAAATGAACGTTGAGCATATTTTACAATGAGCAAAACTAGAAATTAAGTGCTATGCGAGGTAAACTGCATCTGGCATGCATTGTATTTGAACTCCCAGGGCTGTCATATTTTTTAAATGCATATGGTTTTCTAATTACTACTAATTGATGTAAGTACTACTCCTACTTCTACTACTATGGCTACCTTCCAGTCCAAGAAATATGGAGTATTCTTTTGTGAGAATGTGGTGTCTGGTTAGGTATATCAAAGATCCCGACACCACACTGATACAAAAGAAACTATTAACCAATTTCAAAAGTCCTGAATATATTAAAAAATAGGAAAAAGCCAAAACGGATCGTTTTGCCATTGTCCAGAGTTAGTGATATTTGATTTATATTTCACGTTGTATTTGCTTGGATCAGGTTGAACGAATTGGTTCTTTTTTTCATTTCCCACAGTTATTGATATTTTATTCATATGTTCTATTCGCTGAATAATCATGCTGCAGAGGAGGAGTGTTGTTTGGCTATTTATCAGAACACTGCGTGAGGGTTCATCAAGGTATTGTTCATGATTTGGACATTTCAGGGCGAGGCGGGAGTCATGAAAAGTCTTAATTTGTAGGGACATATTAACTATCGTGGTTACTGTGTTTTCGAAACTGGGACGTCAGTGATGAGCCAGTGCCTATGACCGTTGGGCCCACCGACACACACAGTTTCCTTCTGATATTCTTTCAATTGCTTGAAGGAAACAACCATTCAGACGATGAAATGCACCGGAAAATAACTTATATGTAAGGTTCTATTGTTACTTTGTTTTGTAGCTGTTCCCGGAATGTGAAAATGATAAGACTCGACATTCTACTGGCCCGCAGACCCCTTGGAGAGATCTTCCGATTATATTTTATGTTGTTTATAAGTAATTAAAAGTACAAAGATAGCCATTTTTAGGATTAGTACGAATCAAATGAAGACAGCAATGGCTGAAAGGTTAGCCTGGAAATTCGTATTTGCCCATGCTGACGGATCTGTGTTTGAAATCGTATCCTATGGAATTTTAATTAGAATAGTGTAAAAAGAGTATTGTAAAATGTTTGACTCATCGACCAGGAGAAACAACTGGCAGTTTTGGACGTTAACCCTTCATGATTGAAAGGAATTACTTTTTTTCCAATCAAGAGTTAAGAAATAAAAAATTACATTTTAGTTGTAAACATTTAATCTAGTGTTTTCATAATAATTTAATCAAAACGCAGACATTTCACATAACCGATCACAATTGTTTTCACTTGACTGTCAGTTGGAAGACGAATACCGTTCGAGGCAGCATATTTTTTTCCTGTATTTGTTCCTTTCTTTGTAAGCTTCGTGAATTTCCTTCCTGATGCCTTCTAGCTCGTTGACCAGGTGGGTGACATTGCGGCAGGCTTCTTTTTCCCTGTCGCTCAAACGCCTCATCGTTAGCACGAGCTGCCTTGTCGCTTTGTCGGCAATCGAGTTTCCGCAAGGGACCAAATTCGGCTGGGGGGTCTTGCACAACGGGGATGGCCGGGACATTTTCAGCTCTTGGATTCTTTTCTCCAGCTCGATATTATTGACTTCCGCGACATCTCGCGCCTCTATAATTATAAGATTAATTTGAAAGTATGAGTTTTACAAAATAGTACACATTACGAGATTTAAAATATATAAAACTCCAATAAATTATTTTTGTTATCTAAAGTTTTTGATTGAGATGAATAAAAACGAGGTTCGGTTTAGTTTGCCGCTGTTCTAACCACTTGAGCAATCGTGACTTCCATCCCCTCGGAGAGTAAGCCCTCATCTCAACCTACAACCGTTCGAATTTTCATCATATTTTCAAATGTCGTGTAATCAGGATTCGATTTTCAGCGACTTAAGAAATAACCTCGGGAAAAGGCTATTGAAGTAATCACTACTCTTAATTAGTAAATCAATCAATATTTGCTTAAGAGGAGATGGAAGTCACGTTTAAACGGGTGCGAACTGGGGGTCGTGGGTTCGAATCCCATGTCTAATTTTTCACCTCAACAAAAAAACATGTTCGTATAATTAATAAGGTCAATTGTGACCATTGAGGAAATATGGATTAATTTAATAATTTAAAAGAAAAATATTACTTCATTAAACTTTCCGTGGACACTTCATAAGTCGCTGAGAATCAAATCCTTATTACGACTTTTGACAATACGACAAAAAGAGTGAGAATTTGATCAGTTGTAGGCTGGTGTCCGAGAGGATCGAAATCACATAACTGAAGTGGTTAGAGCAACGATGTATACAGCTGAAGGTCGAAGGTTCGAATTTTTCATCTCAATCAAAAAACTTATATAAAAATAAATTAATTGGAATGAAATTAACATGGTCACTTGTGAAACTAAGCAAAAAATTAATGTTACCCAGAAGGGGAACCGAATATTGTAAGTTATCCATCTATGGGCCGAATTTTAATTCATAAATACAAGTGTTTTATTTTTATCCTGAGAAATGGTAATTTTTACTTTTTACACTTCTACACAAGTAGTGAAGCTTATTTTTTTCAAAACCGTAACATCAACTTTTCAATTGTTTCATCTGGTCTTAGCAGAAACATTTGCTGTGTCAAATGCAAGACACCGTGAAGTTTCTAATCGCTCAAGGTCTTAACCAGATGTTTTCAGTTTTGTAAAAAACTTTTACCCCACTGAAACCTTTGAGAGAAAACAAGAGGGGAAGAAGCACGCGAGCTCCCGCCGTTTCAAAACGGCAAAAATGAACGCTAAATTCTTTTTACTACAAATTATGACCTTCTCCTTTGATTAATCTCATGCCGATTTCAACTATGTACATATAACATAAATTATATACAGGTAGTTAAAAAAACTATATACATAAATAAATTTATAAAGGGGCAAAACGCCAATCGCTCACGCTTTTGTTCTATTGGTTATTGTAAACGACTGTCGATTAAAACGACTGAAAGTGACAAATATACGAATTAACCCTAAACGATCGGCATAGAAACCGGTTTGTTTTCAAATCGGCTCTCAGAGTTGGACGGGTTCCAGGGTGAAGGTTAGGTAAAAGGTCTATTTGTAAAATTCCTTCGCAATCGTCGCGAAATATAAATCCCGGTGTAAGCCGCATATTCGTTTAGACAGATATAAAAAAACTATGATGTATAAATACAAAAATTGAAAGGGAGAGAGGAGAGAGAGAGAGAGAGAGAGAGAGAGAGAGAGAGAGAGAGAGA
>CM077106.1:31260304-31276931 GCA_039619505.1 Cimex hemipterus | reverse complement strand
GAGAGAGAGAGAGAGAGAGAGAGAGAGAGAGAGAGAGAGAGAGAAGTCAAGCAAATAAATACTTGTGGACAGATATAAATAGGTTGACAGATGGATAATGAAACAATACAAAGTTGAATGAACAAATAAAGTTTTGGGTACATAAGATATTGGATAGATAAGAAGGATATTAGAAGGATAGGTAACGATTTTCTTTAAGGTTTCTAATCTCCAAGTAGGGAAATTGATACCCAGACAGAAAAATAAACATATAATCATAAAAATATTAACATACATGTATGTATATAATTTAAAATAGTTATTAAGATAAATTAGAACCTGTGGAAAGAAGGATAAAACATACATAAATACGAATATCTTCATCGACTTGTAAAATGGATGGGAAACGATGAGAGGAAAATGTTGATAGGATGGGGGAGAGAAAGAAGGAGAGAATAAAATTGTTTTAAGGAAATTGTAATTCTGTAGATTCGTGCGATTTTGATCGATTTAGATACAACAAGGTTTACAATTACCCGGCTCGTTTTTTAATTGTTCATGAAATCCTTAAATATTACGGAGATAGAATCAACATAACGTACAACCTGCAGTCCGATTGCTTCAGAAAACATTAAATTAGTTGTATTTTTGTACATTGAGTCGATCCAAAATATAATTTGGCACGGGCGGCCGATTTCAGCGGGATTTGAGCTTCATCCCGCATTGCCTTTTTGCACGATGTCCGTTTGAATGGCCGTTGGTTTTTATTTTGTGAAACCCGCCGGCGTCGTGGGCTCATTTGCGTAGGTCAATTGGCAAAAGGACAGAAAAATGTCGCCTCCTATCAAGTTTATTTCTGATTTTAATGACGCAAGATTTTGGTAGTTTGTCAAAATTTTACCATCCTTTTCTAAAATAAAGAGAGTTTACTAAAATCAAGCCAACAAAGCGACCATTGAATCTAAATTTTTCCCTTGGTTTTTCTTTGGGTAAATCGATACAACATCAGCATTATTCGGGCTTGCTTGTTCTCGTCAATTCGGACACGTACATGAAAAACTTGTTCGCATGTCGTGAGTCGTGAGTGTGGCACATTATTGACATTTCTGTATTTTCATAACACAATTTTCAGCCGTTAACAAGGCCAACTGTTGAAATGTGAACATTTTTCGAAATATTTATATATATTTTCATATAAAATATTTTCTTTGGTAAAATATTGGTTGAGATCTTACAAGCAATTAACTAAATAATTTTTCATATAAAATGGGGAGAAACGATCGTATTGTTGTCAGTTTCATAGTTTCTTCTCAAAACCATTATTGGAAGCTTACGTTTCAAAACATTTACATAATCTTAAATACCTAATTAGAGTGAGTTTTTTATGAATAAAAATAATACTTAACAAACTCAGAATTATGACCTCATTTTACATTGTTTTCGGCGATCCAACTGTCCACATTACTCCATTTATTTTTATCGCTTTAATGGTACAATTTTTGTTTACTTGTTATAGATTGATTCTCCGGCCATGTTTTGATATATATAATTGGATAAAATAAGCCTTTACATTCACACTAATAAATTCGGTTCACAGATTCGCTCACAGTATCCTAAAATACTCGATATAATTCTGGAGGTATGGGGAATAAAATCTGTCATGCACGCTAATAAATTCATCCACAATACCACCAAGTACTCGATATTTAAACCCTTTTATTCTCGCTAATAGAGCCAAAAAGTTTTATTATAATTACCTAAGTAATTTATATGATAGGACAATGTAGTACTTCGTTCAGTTCCTGAAAGGATAATCTGGCCGAATCAGCCATACAAAAATGTCTTTCTATAATGACTTCCTTTCCCACATCTTCAAAATCCAACTTACATAAACAAAAAAACAGCAATATCTCCCTAGCACTCTTAACACGACACGAAAGAGTGGCACAATTACATAGAAGACAAACACTTTGATTGAGTAGAAATATTTTGGTTGAATATAAAAAAAGATTGTTTGCAATACATAAATTCACTTTTTTCCAGATCCTACATGTATTTGTTTAAATTGAAACAAAGTAAATCCCAGGCCCTGAAGATGATCTCAATACAGATCGAAACGTTGGGACGATAAAGAAAATATTTTTCTGAATCCTACGTCACACCTGACGGCATGTCACAATTCCCGAATAATATTGTTACATTTCTTGTACTTCCCTCAAAATATATTCCGTGCTCTAGACGAAAATAATATTCCGACAGTATTAAATTTGAATAAATCATTTCTATTTTTTAGAACAACGTTTAACTGTACATAGTATGTGGTTGACAACACGACAGAAAGGACCTTCTAATGTCGAAATTTAATTTAGTTTAAAAAATGCTTTGTACAACATAGCAATTTATGACCAAATTTAAATTATATATTAGCTGCATTATTATGTATTTTCAATTGATTAAGGTTTTGGTTGAGATAAAAAAAGTTCGTGTCAGAAAACGGGATTCGACCTTTGGTTAAATACGCTGCTGACTTTTTCATCTCAAAGAAAACATTAATGAATTAAAAAGAATTTATTTGCTCATGCGGACCACCAAACCGGTGTCGTTTTGTGGTAAAATAAAAATAAATGCTTCCTTATAAATAATCTATTTGTACATCTATAACCTATTTATCAATAGCTACATCTATATTATTTCTATATTCTGTAATCCATTTGACTTGTTAATATTTTGAGAATGGCTCGGTTTACTATTATATTAATTTCACTAAATTTTGGTTTACATTGTGATGAAGTAATGCCAGAACTTTTTTTGAACTCGTATAGCAAGAGTTGTAAGGTGAATGCATGACAATGCAAATATCAATTCATTGATGAATGTCGAAATGTTAATTCATCTTCCTTGCTTAGTTAATAAAGTGCAAAATAAAATTCAAATTGGTCTGTTTTTATCATTGTAATTAACTTGCAATTAGTTGTATATAAACATCGGTACAAACAATTCAGAATTAATTGTTTCAAATAATTAACAAAATAATGTCAAATTATTGGATCTCTACTTTTTATATTTCTCCTAAACGCTCTAATTGTCCCACTCCCATTGTTATTTAAGCCCTCGTGCCAACACAAATCACAAAACAACGCTTACGTTCCGAACAATTTCATCCCCAATTACATCGATTCGACCGCGAATTATTTATTGAGAGGAGAAAGCACATAGATTGGATTTGGGATTTTTCTCATTAATCATATTTAAAGCTTTGCTAGTCTGAATCGAGGGCAGTCAGCAGGAAAGGTAACGGGTATTAAACTTTAATGTTGAATTCTTGGAACCTGCTTTTCATCTTTAAAAACTTTGTTTATTTAAAATGGCGTTTCAAAGAGCAATGCTTGAATGTAGATTTTAATATTTTAAACGATGATTAAAATAACTTCATCATTCTTAAATAGGTCCAAAACCAACAACAGATTTCGTTAATTGTCAATGAAGTCTTATAGAGATATTGTTCCAGTCGGAATCTGAAATCTGAACGGAAGTTGATAAGCCAAGAATTTAATATTCAATAAATTTAAATCAATACCATTCATTCATCGCACACCACCCGCAATGAAAGTGATACAACTCGCCAGAAGACAATTACTTACTTTTTTATATTTATGTATTAAGTACAGTCCATTATGGTTGATGGCAATAAAAACTGTCATGATATATCAATATTGTTTTACGTTTGTCGAGACCTAAGCGAAAACACTAAGTTTTTAAAAAACAGCTGTGATAACCCCAACGCTTTTTGCGTTATGACACTTTTCTTGCATATATTGGCTCAGTTATTTAAGTTCGTTAATTCTAACTATAATGGTGGTCAATCAGTGAGTAATAATTTCTTGGTGATAGTAAAACCTAACAAACAAGTATAAATATCCGTTATAAAAACATTTTTACAATTTTATTTGATGATGTGAAATTAATACAGAATTTAAACAGGATGAGAGCTTGGTAGTAACAACTGAATTTGCTTTTTTTTTCGAGACATTGAGTGAAGAATTAATTGACCAATGCTTCTAACATTAAAAACTGAAATAGTTCTAAATTTAGAACTACTTCGCTCTTACATTGATGAAAAACGCAGCAAAGAACTAGGAAGGGTGTAAGATTCAATTACGGATTACTGTTCAATTCTTTCTAAGGCGTGAGGGAAGCGTTCGACCACGCGTGGCACTACTGGGAATTCATGGGCTCTATTCATTTATCACTCCATCCTATATGATCCTATCCGAATCCAGAAGAAATCGGAACATCCTTGATGCCCATCTATTGTTAAAGTGGTTATTCCACAAGGTAGCATCATGGGACTAATCCTTTATTAAGTATACTGCTAACATTGCAATAATACCTCTTTACATATACACGACACAGCAATTTTCCCCGCGGCAAATCCAGACCCAATAGTGTACCGCCGAAGCTCCAATATCTTACGGAAAATCAGACTCAAAGTAAACAAAGCCGTATAAAATAACCTGTACCTTATACCATGTCACTTCTTACCCAACCCCAATTATTTAATTATTTGTCAACCTACAAAATACTAAAAAGACAGCATGCCACAAAATAAATGCCTTATTTACAACATCCTTACGTACGGAATTAAACCGAGGTTCCAACTTCCAAAGAAACCAGTCATTCCAATTAACGTTACCATCCTTATAAACCTACAGGTCCCATTTGATCTTGAAACATCACCAAGTCGACATAGGCCTCCATTAAACTCAGGACTCATTCCAATCCCCTAGTCTCTCAACTTTGATCACAAATCTCCCGAAAATCATCCAAGACGCATAATGAGGTGTGCAAATGGTTTACTTCTACACTCTAATTAGGTTCAATATAAGGACAATGGATTTACTTATAACGCTATAGAACCCCGACATTAAATAATAAACCAATAATATTTTGTCCACCTTTACGCTTAACCGACCCTCATCCGTTTTAAAGTCTAACAACTCACACTTAACCTTGATTTATTTAAATTTTAAATAGTAATGAAAAAATTAATACGCATATAAATGAGATGAACACACATAATTCAAAACTCGGAGACGAATCATTACGAATGATATTTGTCGTTATGACGGATGTATACCAATTTTAACATTTGGAAGTATGGAGGGAATGTTTTTTGTTCAAATCACATCTGTTACCATCTCACTTTCAACGAAATATTGTAAACCACTTATCGACTCGTACATACTGACCTATAACTATTGTTGTTTTACCTTGTGCTAAGATAATCGTCGACTGGAGCTCGGATGCTTCGACCCAAAAATAAATGGCTATCGCAGCGGACCCAATTGCCAGGGTGAAAATCAGGGGCGACCGGATTTTTGACATTCCAAGACAAGCCACCGTCCAGCAGGCGCTCGACATATGCGGCCAGAATTGTTTGGTCAATCTGCATGTCTGGCAAACCATAACATCACGGGTAATTTCATAGTAGTCTCACCCCTAACAGTTCTACCTCGACATATCAGTCACACGTGTAAAATCTAACACTTATAAGTCAGTTTTGATGATGTACGCTTGTGTTATTTTCTAAAAATAAATTAACATGGCAAGCAAATGTAAATACATATGTTAAAATATTATTTTTAAACTTTATTCGTTTTGAAGAAAATTTAAAAGACAGTAATAAAATTGAAAAAAAAGCATTCCACTATTTGTCTATAATATTTTTAGTATACAATTAAGAAAATAATTGCAGACTCACTAGGCTGGCGCTACCAAAGTAAACGTTTTAACTTTAAAGTATTACTAAACCATATAAATTCTTTTCTATGTACAAAACCGTTTTTAAGCATATTTTAATCAGGCAAAATCACAAGAAATATTGTTTGCTGATAAATTCTGTTTTATTTTTCAGCAGAGAAAATTGTTCTAAACGGCTAAAGAAAGCTTCCCCTGCCTTATTTTAATCCCAAAATGCACTTGGGAATAACGAACTGATGAACTTTGCTAACACATTAATATACTCAGGGTG
Source organism: Cimex hemipterus (assembly GCA_039619505.1). NCBI lineage: Eukaryota > Metazoa > Arthropoda > Insecta > Hemiptera > Cimicidae > Cimex > Cimex hemipterus. The sequence goes on along the minus strand of CM077106.1, from coordinate 31,270,921 downwards.
GGCCGGCTGAATTTCTATCGAGCCAATGACGCTATCAAAAAACAAAAACAATTGCGTATTTAATATTGTTTAGTTTAGTTTCAAATTTTGGAAAAAATTATGCAGGGTACCTCAGACCAAGTCCAACTTCAAAATTTCAAAACCGACCCTATATCTGAAATATCATTTTAAAGGGTTCTTTACGCTAAAATGCTGAAAACAATGCAACAATCTGGTTTTAAATTGGTCAAAAAATGACAAATGATCTTTTGGTTTGCAATTTCATTATCACATTTCATGTTCTGCCTGTCTGGTACAAAAATACAAAGATTTGCTCTTTTTAACCATTCTTCAACGGTGCTCAGACGATTGAGTCAGGGGAGGTCGATCGAGAAGCATTTTCTATCCTTTACTGCAATTGTTCAACTGAGGTTCTGGGTTATGTTTGGTGTAGTCACTGTTTTTTAAATGACCCAAAAGAAAACAGTCAAGTGGAGTTAAATCGGGCGATAGAGGAAGCCGACAGATCAGGCATGAAGCTCTATCCAACTATCCCGGAGGTTACGATTTAAATAACGTCTCAACTGTAAAAAATTGCATGCAGGACATCCACCAAACTAGATAATGATTCTTTCTCGTTGTTGCAGAGGACCCGCATCTAAGTGTTGAAAAAAACCTCCCTTAAAAAATGGGGGAGGGTTGAGAACCATTAAAACATATTATTAAGTAAGGCCCAATTAACTTATTTCCCTATCAAACATTGATACTGTGAACCACCTGATGATGACGAGGTACAAATTTCCCGGATTTTTCTCTGTCCACGTTCAAAAATTCCAAATTGAACTAAGCCTTAGATGCCCGGTCTAATTTTTCCCCCAAAGAAGGTAACTAGACTAAAAATTATTAAACACTTTTTCTGAATAGCGTCATTGGTACAAGAGAAATTCAGTTGGACCATTTAAAAAAGGACACCCTATATAATATCAATTATAAGGAAATTTATAAAATACATATCAATTATAAATTAAATATCGATGTAATTTTACAACAGGTACAAATTAACGAAATAATTATGAATAACAATTACAAACAACTTTGGCACAACGTCATAAATAAGCACGCCCAATCTCCATCAAATCAAAAAGTTTCAGAAAATTTGTCCAAGTTCCTTACAACACCACTAACTTATCTAGCGATAACAAATTCAAAATTCGTTTTCTCAAGGTTCTGATCCGATACCCCTTCGCAAAGTTCCACAACAAGCTTTAGATCATCCGAACTTTACTTCCCAAGTCCTATTTACAATTTCTGATCCACCACGATGACCAGGAGAACATCTTGCCCTACCAGTGATATTGAGTGCCACCATTGTCTCACTTTTCTAACAAGTGTCCTCATGGAAGAAATGGAAGAAAAAAAGTAGTGCGTGTAAATATTGGCTTCAAATATTGTAAATTGTTACGGACAACAACTGTTTTGCAATTTATTAGTCTATTTGGTGGTTTGAATTGTTAAAACTGATCATTTTATTATAAACGTTATCTCGGAAAGATTATGATAAATTAATAAATATTCTATATTGCTTGAAATTAAATGTCGTACCATGAAATCTTGATAAATGAAGTGATCCTAGCAGCTTGAATTTTATATGTAACGATCCGTGAAATTAGGTCAATGGGTGAAACGGACTAGTTTTCGAGTTTTACAGCTTGGACAGGGGAAAAATAGTACAACTTGGTAAAGTAAAACTTTCGGCAGTACTCAAAATTGACAAAAATTTCTATACTGCCTGTGGTGAATATATCATTTGATCTGTCCGGGGCTCAAACAAAACTGTGCATTAATTTCCCCGAATCTCAAATGTGAAAAATTATCCATTCAACCGTAAACATAGGATAAACGTATACCTGGAGGTTTGGCGAGACTTTTTCCAAAATTGGTATGACAAATAGTGATACGGGTTTGCTGAAGGATTCAGTTATTACCTATAAAGCTTTATACTTCCGTTCCAAGTTCCGAACATTTAACTTTTTGCACCGGTAAAATTCGCGAAAAGGGAATGAATCAATTATTCCGCTTCTAGGGACATAGGGCGAGTCCCTGATGTCATTTACACCAGCTTACGTTATTTTCTGGTCACTTACACCTTACAAACACAAAAAATTTTCCCCATCTTTTTTCTTTTATCGCGTGACAATCATAGGAAAATTATGCCATCAATCAGCAAAATATTTTAAAAAAGTCATTGAAAAGTGAAATTTTGTTATTGATGGATATAAATCAAGTCTATTCATGGTTCTGTGTTATGGCCACCTATAAATTGAATATGTCAATATATCTGCACCTAAGCACCTAGCCGTCCGTCATTGCACCGTATTTGCAATTAGTATTAATCATGGGTATATTATTACACGCGTAGCCACCACCATTAACTGTAATTGATTCTCACTTCCATTTACAGAATTTAAATTTATGCTATATTGATAGATAATTTATTTGGTTGCAAAGGAAAAACAAAATCAATAGATACTTCGTTGCATCTAACATTAAAGATATAGGGGAAATGCGTAAAAATTTAATATTAAATAAATACAAATATTAATAATAGTTTTATAATTATTTTTTATTTTAATGTCGTTCATTAGAATTGAAGAAAAAAATTTATGAAATTGTTGTTATCGACTAACTTTCATTCATAGAACAATGTTGTCAAGTTCAAGTGGATTATTTGTATCTTTAAAAATATTTCAAGGCCGAAAAATACTGAGTAGTTTTGCTTTCGTTGAAGAGTTCTAGCAACTATTTAACTAAATGGTGAAAATATCAATCGTTTCAGTCCTTGTAAAGTAAAACCAAATCATTTCTCTAGAGCAAAGGATTTTTTACAATTATAGTGTTAAACATGTCATACTGACAACTTTAAATGTGCAGCCAAAATATGTGCAAATCGGACGAGAGTGATAGTAAAAGAGAGTAGCATTAAAACAAATGGACGAGGGGCATTTTTTCTCCATTTTATCACGGTACAACTTATCCACTCGGCCCTAGCTTTTGAAAGGGAAATCGTGGTTTTTGTGGCTCCCGGAAAAAGGGTGAAAAAAGGATACGATGGAAATAACGGGCCGAATAAGAAATCGAGCGTGAATTTCGGCCCCGGAAGTTTTTCTCTTTCCCGATCCATTTTAACGTATATTCTATCCAGTTTTAAAATTGTATGACTTTTATAAATAACAATGTTACCGCATTAATAAACAACATGCAATGAATAAAATTACTACTTTAATAACAATATTCGTTGTGAAATTATCGAAACAAATCATGACATTCGTCGAGGTGTAGTCTATAAAGGCAAGAAAGATGAGGTTCGTTACAAAAAGAATAAGTCAAGGTGTTTGAAGCTGAAATTTTCCTCGGAATTAACCACACTTTGATCTTTGCCTTTCACCCGCTCAGAGTTTCCCGTTTTCCCTTCTAATTTAGCTACAGATGTTCTTTTTAATTTCTCAAATCGGTGTTTTAAATTATGAAATGTCTTCCTAATTGACTATCCAGGAAAAACTTGGTTTTCATTTAAACAAAAAGAAAACCATTAAATCCTAAAAGCTGAAACAGATTAATTTTCATTTTCGCGTTAAGAAGATTACTGAAAATCTGTGAAGGCAGTCCATTAGAGAGACATTTTTGCATTCAGAAGCTTTTCTTTACGCATTTATAGAGTTCCTGAAAAAGACAATCTGACAAAATTTCATAATAATAAAATGCAAACTTTTTCTGACAATGAATAAGAAATTGATTGAGAAAGAAAGAGAGTGAGAGATAGGAAAGAATGAGAGAGAGGGGAGAGAGAGAGAGAGAGAGAGAGAGTGATAGTAAATGAGATAATTGAACATTTTATTTATAAAAGCTCGCAAAACGAGGTCTTACCGACCTCTTTTATACTAAACAAGTGTTCGTACATACAAATAGAATTTACATAATTCAAAATTTAAAACATTAGTAGTACAAATATAGTTTAGGAAAAAAGAAAGAGAGGGATAGAGAGAAAAACACTATTCACTTTCATGTGTTTTATTAACTTCGAAGGTTTTACAAGAGTTTCGCCACCTTTCTTAAGTTGTATTAAAAGTGAAATTTATATTTATTTATTTACAAAAATATTATTCGAAACTAGAATTTGGTTGTGATTTCATAATGGCAAGAACCCCTATATAAAAAGCACCCTATATTATGTTACCAGAACATTAGAAAGTTAAACACAAAGTTATTTATGTATGTATATATAATCCATACTTTTAATTATGATTTGTTACCTTTATCTGAGGGTATTCTTATAAAATTCAAACTACAATGTCTATCATTCCAAGAGTAATAACCTTGCCAGCATTAAACACGCAGGTCGGGTTTATCTGTTAACTATAATATCTATGTTGTACAAATCAATTGCCTGTGATAAATCGTAACTTTGAGAATTTATTAGTAACATTATGAATTGAGCTATTCAAGGTAATTGTTGGCTGTGTATATATTCTTCCAAACTCTAATTGTGATATTTAAGTTAGTCATTTAGAAGAAATCGAGAGGATTAGTATTGTTCACAAAGTGGGCAATTTTTTTAAATGGGGACTATATTATTCCTAATATCTTGCCTGGTTTAGCAAAGAATTAAAACTTCTCATTCGTAAAATGAATTATGTGCATAAACAGTAGAAATAAAGATTGCTTTCAATTGTCTGATATAAGAAGGACTGTAAGGTATTTTCCAAAAAAATCTTCCAAACCCTAAAACCTTTTGGGGTTATGTAAAAAAATTAAAAATTCATCCTGATGTCACCCGGAGTATGCATTATCGTTTTATGATGCCGTTGCCAGCGTTTTTTCAATTGTTCTTCTAATGTCTGTAACAAAATTCCTGGTGTCATATCTCGGATTTCCCCTGCTTCAGATCCTATTTCTATTATTATGTTTTTTGTGGCGCAATCCAACGCATTACAATTTATATTACAATTACTACATTTTTAATTCTTCTTCAAAACTGTTTATCGCTCTCAGTTCCTCTCTACATAATATTTAATCAATCCCTATTTACAGGTCAGTTTTCAAACTTTATGAAAAAGTTTTTACTTGAGATGAAAAAAAGTTAATGGCACGAGCGGGATCCGAACCCACGATCTTCGGCTAGATACGAGGTTTTCACGGTCACGACAGCTGGGGGGAGCTAAGTGGGGGAGCAGCGGCCGAAGATCGTGGGTTCGAATCCCGCTCGTGCCATTAACTTTTCTTCATCTCAACTAAAACCCTTAATTAAATATAATGTATTAATTGGTCAAGTGGACCACGAAAATAGAGAATTAATGACTTTATGAAAACGTAGGATCATTTTCCTATTTATAAATCTGGTGTGGCGTGAAAAATTGTCCTTTCTTACATCTAAATTGTTTGAAAACATGATTTACAAGCAATTACCTCTATCTATCACACTTCTTTATAATTCCTGAACATCATGGCTTTATGTCTAAACGCTCAACTACCACTGTCGTACTTTGAAACGCTATCGTATCTGCATATCAAGCAAATCATCAACTTGATGTGTTTATCTAGATGTGACACAAAACCTTTTGATGCTATAAACATTGACTTCAATATGGAATATTTGGTGTTCTTGTAGCATCATTTCAGTTATTTTAAAGATAGATTTCAAATAGTTAAAATTCGTTTTCCCTTTTTTTACGCGCTTGTTCTGGCGTAAGCTCTCATTTAGGACTCCAACTTTTAGTTTTATTTACTAACGGATTGATTCTTTTATTTCTACTTATTATTTTAATAAGTTAATTTTATTCTTTTCACAGTTGTCTCTCTTAGGAACGTTTGAATTCATTGATTTCTTAAAAATGGTTTGACTATAAACAATTGAAAAACCTCTGTAATATCTTTCTCTAAAGCATTCTGCTCTTCTTAAAATATTAATAATAATATTGTTTCAAATGCCAATTATATTGAAAACCTAGGAGTCGTTATTTCTGTCCAATAATTTCTTTTCCCTTTTCCTTTTCACCGACAGGGAGAAAATATTTTAAGTTGGTAAGTTTCTTATCTCGCAATATTCATAATTTAATTAATGTTATAGCTTTAACCATCGCCGTTACTCCCTTGTCAGATCTAATCTTGAATTCTCTTTTCTGTGTAGTCTCTTTATCTTCTCTTTCAGAAACATTCATTAGAACAAGTTCAAAACAAATTCTTTGCATTCATCTCCCTCAAGTTAAATTTTAATTTAGTTCACATAATATTATCGCCAATCTACTACTCTCGTATTTCCATTTGTGTGTTTATTTTGATTTTGTATTTATTTCTAAATTAAAAAATTATGGAATCGATAGTCCTTTATTACAAGCTCACTTAAATTTACGAGTTTCATACAATAAATGAAGATTTCCATTCCTCATTCCGTACTATTCATTCCCCACATGCCTCAGGAACAAGATTATCTTCTTCATTATGGCATCAACCAACTCCACATAACCGTTATCAACATTATACAAAATTTTCAAATAACAATTCTTTACAAATCATTAGATTCTATCTCCTACTAAAAACAAGTGGACTAGTTACTATTGTTTTTTGTGTTATAAGAGTTTTAATTCTATCACTGGTTAAAAGAATAAAATAAGTTTTGTTTTGACTGCTTCGTATATAATTATAACAAATTAATTTTTATGTTTAATTTTTGTTTCTATTCCTTCATTCATTATTTTCGTGGTCCGTTCGACCAATTAATATATCACAATTTTCATCTCAACTAAAAACCGTAATTAATTGTGTTTGTTTCTATGTTTATGCCTATATAAATAATTTAATAGTTATTTTTAGTTTATTGTATTACAAAATATATAGTTTATTACAAATGTATAATTTAGATATTAAATTGTTCATATTGAAAGAGTTCTATTTCTTATTGCATTTTGAGCATCTGTTTAGAATAAATGTAAAAACATAAATTTAGGGATGTTCATTTACAAAAGATTGTCGTGGTGTTCACACCCTCGGCTTGAACGACAAGAATTGATGAAACGTTAAAACATTCTCTTAGTAGTTTACCAAAACGTTCAACATAATCGCTCCCTTGGGAATGGGGTTGAGCTCAGTTTGGAAATATTCTTTTCTTGGTTTATTTGCTTACATAGACTCTTCCAACTTGATGTAATGCTCTCAATCAAGTGCGCATTACTTATTAGTAGTAATTACTTTCTCTAGCATTTTTATTTCATGTTTATTATAAATTGCATTAAAATTTATTGGAAATCATTATGTTTTTACTGAAGGAAGATTTAATCAAGGGATTTTGAAAAACAATAAATAAAAGGTTAATTTCATAATTTTGTTCATTGGATACAATACATTTTTTAAAGAATTAATACCGCGTATAATGTCCTCTGTTAGTAAAAAAAAAACCATGTGCAACGGTAGGCACACTTTAAATAAGTTGTCACTAATTTCAGAAGAAATTTCATTGCAGTTGCAACGCTGCACTCAGTTGTTGCAGGTCAACTGGTTGCGGATGGTGATGCAAAATCCTTCTCTGCAACACATCCCACATGTGCTCAATAAGGTGAAGTCTGGGGACGTAGATGGAAAATTTACAGGTTTTCTAAACATTGAAACAACTCTGCCTCTATGCTGTCTGGGCACTGACATCCAGAAATCGAAAATCCCTGAGGGTTTGAGGGATCCTCGAAATTTGTTGGTGCGGTGAGGTTGTCTTCAACAATACGGATTTCAGTTCGTACGTCAGTATAAATCCCAACCTAGAACATTCCACTACCTCCGCCAAACCGTACTGGAGGTACATGAACAGGGGCATTGTGCGCATCCCCCTTGCTCGGTAGACTACTCGGCGCCTCGTACCACTATACAGACAGAAACGCGACTCATCACAATACATAACAATGTTCCAATTGGTATTCTCTCTTAGTCAAAACGATTACGAATCGTTTGTGTTGATGCCTTGCCAAAACATTTTGCACTTTGTTTGAGACCTGGCGGGCACTACGGAAAGTGTTTCGAATTGCAACAATGACAACATTTCTGTCCCCCCGTAGTGTCGTAATGCGCCGAGATCCCATTCCAGGTCCATTTGGCACATCGAGTCTCTCGGGATCGGGCTAAAGTCGGGAGACCAACTACCTCTGCAAAATCCACTTGCCGGACCTCGATGACCCATTCTCACAATAATATTATGAACTTCTGTTTCAAGTTGATGTCTTTCATGGTCGTGCTTAAAGACAATACAACTGGATTCAAATGGAGAAGAGAAAAGAAAAGGTGTTTGTTTGAGTAATCTTTATGTTTACTATTATTAAGTATGTCCAATATTAAAACTTAGGATTAGCAAACTTGATTTGGTTATTTGGTATTTTCTATTTTGTTTTATCTAGCTAATAAGAATAAATTGGTTAATTAATAGAATAAATAATAATAAAATTAATAGAATCAGAATAAATTACAGATATCACTAATCATTTTAGAACGGTTTAGTTCCAGAATAGTTTTATGCTGGATATGTGAAGTGGCTTTGTAGTGGGAGAGAGTCCGGTACACAATGAGATCGATCATCTGAAGGCGCATTTAAATTCTCCAAATTTCCTAAAATTAATTACTAAAATGATGTTCATCAATTTTCGTTGAAATGTACTTACAAAACGCCACTATTAAAATTATATAGTAATCTATTAAATAATAAATTTATTAAGATTAGTATACATATTTAAAATTAACATCAACAAATAAAGAAAAAAAGAATTTTATGTATCCAAGTGTATATCTATCATTTCCGATTTGTTAATTTTTATTATAAATTTAATTGTGTCTATTTTTATTGAACCATGGAAAGGCAAAACTGCTGATAATATTGTTTAAAAAAATAAACTAAACACAATGCGGGAAAAAGTTTCCGTTTGGCGGTACCCAGAGTCGGTACAGAGGTTAGTGTTTGATGTTCTCCTAACTCAATTTTCTCAGCTCTTCTTAAATAAATAAGAGTAACACTTTGAACAGTGTTACCGATTCTTTGATAAAAAGAAGGTTTAAATTTTGTCGAAAGCTTTGTACGACCAAATGTCTTTTTCTCACTTCAAGATAAACATGATACATTAAGGTTTTTAGTTAAGGTAAAATTCGAATCCCGCTCTGCCATTGACTTTTTCATTTCAACTAATAGCCTTAATTAATTGATAGATAGTGGTTAAGCGGACCAGAAAAACTATTGGACTTAATAACCAGGATTTTTCATGCTACTCTCTGTTTCATAATGTTTTTCGTTGTAACAATCGGAATCACAAGTAAATTTGTATTGTATTACATTAAATATAAAAGCTGCGTTCGTTTGAATTGTCGGATTGATAAAGTTTATTTGAAACTGTTTATCACAACGACAACAGTTGTCACAATTATTTCACAACATTGACAAGATTGGATAATCGATCTCTTATTAATCAATCAACGCGGTTAGAGGTGCCGTTCTCAATTATGCTTTTCAAGAATTTATCCTGTTTAAAGGTCACGGATATACTGTCAAAATTGTCGAGTCGTTTCACGCCGCAATTATTTAATCTGAAGCGATTATTTGATTGCCATGTAGGCGATATAGAACGATCCTTATTAAATATAAGGCAATTTATTACTTTAAGCACATATTGAAACATTCCTACGATAAAGTGGTGAGTAAAATAATAAAAATAGCCCATTTGTTACAGAACATGTTTATAAAGTAAGTTTGATAATTTACGTTTAAACAGTTACGATCGAAAGCCCAAACGTACGTTTTAATTATGGTAAAGTTCATAAATTAAGGAAACTATTGTACAACTTTGTTTACTTTGTTTCTATTTGTATTAATAGCGCTTTAAATTTTAAAAGTTCGAGGTATTTGATGATGAGAATGTTCTGGACGATGGAATGATTTATCCGTCAAAAGGAAAACTTTCCTACTCGGTAAAAGTTTGTAAATGATAGAGGACAACTATTGTATATAAATTAATTTATTATGATTAATACAACTTTTGCAGGACATGATTTTCTAGTTCGTAACATAAATTATGCAACGAACTGAGGGAGTTGGAGTCCATGCGATCGATGCCCGGGCTATTTATTATCTTATCGACTATCTCTATTTAAATTCAAATGCATTGATTGCCATTGCGTCTAGAAATAAGTTTTTATTCCACGAATTCAAAAGTAAATTTCAATTAAATAGTCAATTAATGTCTCCTATTTTGAACATTCAAATAATTTTTTTAATCAACGCATTTTGCAACAACCCATTATGGGACAACATGTAACAATATTATGACAAATTACCAAAACAAAAATTGGCAGACATAAATAATTTTATAAAAAGAATCTTTAGATCTCTTTAGAACTCACTATCGCTGTGATTATCACGTTTTTGTAAATCAAGAAAACAGCAAGACGTAAAAAAGTGGAGACCAGACCAAAGAGATAAACTAAACCATGCCGGAGACTGACTGGCATTTTGTACAAAGGCATGTACGTTGAAGATGGTAGTAGTAATAATATTCAAAAGACCGATTTATACATACGCAGAGAGAGAGAGAGAGAGAGAGAGAGAGAGAGAGAGAGAGA
>CM077106.1:31244158-31259904 GCA_039619505.1 Cimex hemipterus | reverse complement strand
GAGAGAGAGAGAGAGAGAGAGAGAGAGAGAGAGAGAGAGAACAATGGAGAGTTTGTAACATAACGGGAAAAATCCGGGTTTGGATTATTAAAACATTATAGAAAACATTATTTTTTTAAAGTAATACGTGTAGGACAAAATTTTAATGGTGGCCTTTTCAAATGATATCCCACTATTTTTCGGTGTAGTATTGAAGGTGGATTATTATTTCATTTAGGACACACGAATACACGGTGAAACGTTTCCTCCCGCGCCCGAAGTTTACTCTGTGTAATAAATTATTACAATCCGCAGGTGAAATGCGAAATGAGGTACTTTGCTGAATGTAAACCCGGCTCAATGTATGAAAAATCCATTATAACCCTCCTCCCACTTACAGCCCGTTCAATAATTTTGTTTTTAACGTTCAGTTTTAAAATGGAAACAGATGACCTGAAAAAGAGATTCTATCCTAGTGTAAAAGTAAACGTAATAAACGTTAGTGAAAAATTATGTAGACCTTATATAATTAAGCATAATTGGCAACAGAAAGTTTTATTGTTGAGGCATAAACATTTCCTCTCTCAATGCGATCTCAAAAGGAAACTATTTCAGTTTTAATCCGTTTTAAACTTTCTTTTTAAACGTGTATACAGTGAAAAATTATATGTAGTTAGTTAGGATTTCGTACATCTTACAATGGGACTGAGCTAAAAAAACACGCTAATATATTAAAACAAAATAACTACTTCACTTAAATGGAAATAAAACAAGTTGGATGCCTTGTCGTGCCCCGGGGAAATCTTGATTCCTCGGAATTAATATTTCTTATTCAATTTCCAAAAATAAATCCTACGACCGACACGTTGGCTTCAAAAGCGTAATAAACGGTTTATTTTTGGTAGGTCCAGAGGTCAAGTATCGGGCCCTGTGGTGGCGATTAATCACTTATATTAAGCTTTAATAGCACGATAGAGAGAATCCGAAAGGTCTGAGGGCCTCAACTCAAAGAATACCCTCACATATATCAATGGAGGGGAATAAACCTGTAAGTCTTATTTTACTACCGTGCCCTCTGGAACCCCTAGGAACCACTCGCAGAGGGCTATACATTTTTATCATGTATAAATTTCCCACGGATTTAGAGCAATGCCGTAAATTTGCGGTGAACATAATTTGTCAGCACTGGTATACAACGTACTTAGACAAGGGATTTGAGACCTATTGATTTAAGGAAAGTACTTTGCTGTCTACCGAAAGTCATCAAATAATTCATAAATAGGACGATCTTACAAAATACCGATTTACATAGTTAACATTGTAAAGCAATACCATCGTTAGGTAGATAGACAGACAAATAAATAGAAATATTTATACCAATAAGGATATTTAATATTTATGCTTTTACTTAGATATATAGTTGGAGGGAAAACGAAAGAAAAAGGAAGAGAGAATAGAAAAGATAGGAGAGGGAGGGAGAGGGAGAGAGAGAGAGAGAGAGAGAGAGAGAGAGAGAGAGGAGGGGGGCAAGCAGGTTAGTGGATAATAAAGGTAAAGATCTACTTTTTACCTAGTGTACGCGAAGACAACCAAAAACGTAATTTAATAAAAAATATAATATCGATTTAGGGGTGCTGAATGCAACTCCTCTTCAGCTGTTAAAATCAAAAACTAACAAAAATTGATGTCATATTAAAAACGAAAATTAATTTATAAAAATTATATTACATTTTCATGGGACACTAAACTTCACAATTTAAAACTTGAATATGATATTTTAATTATTCACGCATTCCCTCAGCGAAAAAGCAATGAAATGTAGTCAAATTATAACTTTGATATTTTTTATCAAATCTGTTTTTTGGTTTTTGTTTGCGTCTAGGGAATATAATAAATAATAAAGTGAAAAATGAATTTAAATTGCAACTTATTTAAGAAAACTGACAATAAGACAATAAGAACAAAGAATGTTTGAATGTTAGAGCGTGAAACGACCTTAGCTGTTAAAACGCCCTTAAAAATTAATAAAAATAACAATATTTTCAATTTACGATAATATACTTTTTATATAGTTTTGCTAAACTATACACAATATTATATAACATATACATAAAGGTTTTCTATGCATTACGACTGTTTTTATTTTAACCAAAATGTATGAAACACCTTTTCCTTGCCACTCGCCGCCTGAGGAAGACGGGTCGCGTTTTTACCTTTCCCCGGACCACACGGCTCTCAACCGGAAAGCCGAAATACGAGGTGGAAAAGGGCACAAAGTAAAAGGGCGGACTTTGTCTGAAGGAGTAAGTGACTCCATTAGAAAGGGCAAGAACGGAAGCCCTTCTAACAAATCAAAGTCAAAAAATTTGACCCGCTCCCGACTTGTTCCGAAGAGAAAAGCACGGAGAGAAAAAATGGATTTCTTCTTTACGGCTAAATTATGAAACCAATATGATCCGAATAAAGTCTAACTCCGCTTTGTTACATTGAAAAAACACAAAGATGTCTTTCATTTGCACAAAATAATGAAACCCTAATGGCACATAATAAAAATTAATTACTTGTATTAGTTTTCAGTTTTTATTACTTTTCAATTTTAAGTCAAAGCATATTTGGGGTAAAGAGAAAAATTTATATAATAGTAGGGCTCTTGTGAACCGAAGTCAAGGTAGCTCAAGAGCGGTTGTAGGTTCGAGTCTCCCTCTTGACTCTAAATTATCATATGAACATTTTACATAAAAATTTTTAAAAAATTCAAATTAACACTAACAAATTTCACAACAAAACATAAAATCCAAATATTAAAAGGCGGAAGAACCAGCAAATAAAATAAAAACGTTAACGAGGTAAACATTTAAAAAGCACCTTTTAAACTCACAGACAGGAAATAAATTAACTGCCCTTCAAATAAAACCCACATTATAGGGATCGCGCATGAATAGAAGGACAAGGGCTGAAGGGCCGCCGAGAATGTTCAAAGGAGCACTTCCTCGCTGAGGTCAAAAGCGAGTCCGATCGAGGGCCCTCGAGGCGACCCTTCGAACAACAACTCTTCCCACAAAAGCCACTGTCAGTCCTGAACAAACGATAGATGGCTTAAGAAACAATTACAGAGAGATTTAAAAAGGTATAAAAGATTTAAACAAAATATCAATGAAAACCGTGAAAATGTACAAATTTATTTTAAGATTAGAGATAATCTTCCACTTATAGGTGAAAGATCCGTTTGTGAAGGCCCTCTATTTTGACTTTTATTGTCCTTTGATTCTCCACCCAAAATGTTTTTTATATCGCAAATTTTAGGTTTTCGATGATCCGTACAGTAAAACAGTTATACAGAAAAACTTACATCCATTGTAAACTATAAAATCACCATTTTACTTTTGTAAAACTAAAATTTAAATTGGCTAACTGTTACAGGCCATTGTTATTCTTGTTGTACTTTGGTTATAAGCTGGGAAAGGCAAGGCATCCTCTTAAGGCTCTTGTTCTTAAAATACACAATCTTTTAAAAGCAATGAACCACGGGTCTGAAAATATTCAAAAGCCTACCGTCAGGGTTATAAAGAGGGCGAAACAAGAAGGTGATTAATTTTAACTTTTCAAATTTCATCTGTATCTTCGCCGATTTAGGAAAAGCATTTTTAAAATAAATTGTACACTATACTGCATTGTTATTAATTTAATTTAAAAACGAACTCATTGAAAATATTCGCCATTTATCTGAAGTCGCGATCCAAGTCTATATGTTAGTAAAAAAAAAAAAAAAAATAGAAAATCAAGTACGCAAACGGGTGAGGCCAAGGACTCCAACATCCATCTATGTACGTGTTTAAAGTTGTTTTACTATGATGATGATTTTAAAATCGGTCTGAGCTTGGCACAGTAGAGTATTCATAAACATATATGTATATATGGAGAGAGAGAGAGAGAGAGAGAGAGAGAGAGAGAGAGAGAGAGAGAGAGAGAGTTTGAGTGGGAGAGCAAGGCTGAGAAATACGGCGCAGTGTGCGACACTTCCGCACTACAACTGTGTTACTGGTTTAACATACCATTAAATAATACGAATTATTCCGAGATTTTTTGCATGTTTCGTATGGAAAACCAACAAAAATAGTTAACAGCAAAACAAAGTGCCAACGAAACTACAAGGTATATTGCTAAATCGTAACCCGTAGATGGTATGTAGAATAATATCAATGACCGATTGACGAATCGTTACAAAGAAGATGTGAATTATAGATAATAAAAGTAGATAATGACCACAAATAGAAGACATACAAACAAATAAGTGGTAGATAGCGACAGCGCGAATAAAAGATAATTAAGAAATGCAATTATATGTTAAACATATGATTAAAAGTATTGTTATTCTGGAAAAATCTGGGGTTGATCTATCGTTATTACACTGCAGTAATTTATTTTTAATAAATATTTCCTTTTTGGTATTGTGTTGTTAGACTATAAGACCCGGTGAGGCACCATTCTATAAATTGATCAACGTCCAGTCGTATAATTCCTTCATAGTTGAGTGATCACTATGTTTACCTTTGGACATGTTACATGAACGAATGAGTTGTTCAGTATAAAGCATTGTGCGTATAGCCAACAGGTCATCATCGATCACGCATGGGCGACCCGATTGACGATCCTCTTATTCTTAGCATTCAGCGAAACAAACCACATTTCAATTATTGATTTTATGTAATTTTCACCTCAAAAATATTTCAATTAACTGCTTTATGAAGCTTTTCTTTACAATTTACTCTTTTAGTGATACCATTTTTGTAATAATGTAAGAGTCAGTACAATGTATATCTAATGTGAAAAATTTCGTTGACGATATTGAGAATTTCTCTTTTGTAGGTGTGTATATATTTGTTTTGAAATTTGGAATGTCCCCCAACTAACAATTTTTCACATTGCTTATCCTAATAATTTCGCGATTTCAACATTAATAAAAGTAAAAATAATTGGTCATGTAATTGAAATTCGTGCACCTTAAAATGAAGAAAATTATTTAAGGTTTTCAAAATAGATATAATGTTGTTAGGATAAAATCACCTTATTAACCATATTTACAAATATTAAAAACCAGCCTTGAGGCATTCACATATGGCAAAATATTTTGGATAATTGATGGAATATTTTATTGCAAAATTAGCATAACCCTTAACCTTTAATGACGTTCGTTTTGCTTGCCTTACTGTTATTGCATTTTCAACGTCATAAATATACAAATAATTTTCAAAATGCAGAGTTTCTCTTTTTCATAGTTACGTGATTATTCCAATCGCCCATTTTGTTTTATTCCCAGTGCTTCAAAAAATTAACAAGTTACATCCGAACAAAACCTCTTTGAGGTACATTTTTTAAACGTATAAATGTTAGAAACTGTGGATATAATGTAATTTCCGAATAAGTAGATTGTGAGTCATGAAATAGCATTCAGAATTTCGTGGGCCATTTCACTGATAAACTACTACATCTATCGAACTATTTATTCTAAGAGATATTTTAACAAGATAAAGAAAACAATAATTTGTCATATACAAAAAATTCCATTATTGTTTTCCCGCCAAAATTGAGTATCCCTAGACTTACGCCACGGAAATACAATTCATGAAAAAATACTTCAAATATTGAATTCTACACAATTTAGTAACATTATTTTAACATTTTGTCATATTTGTTGAAAAGTTTTAAAAATTTGTTTTTACATAGATTTATCCATTTATTTCCATCATACAAAAAATACAATTGATCAATCAATCATAATTAGCAAATCGTCTGTATTTATTACAACTCATCAAAGAGCTTTTAAATTAGACAACAACTCATTACATCAGTTTTTTAAGTTGTTTTCAAGTACATCGTGCTTCGTCCCTTTTAAATATTCAACCTTACCGCGATATTAAAAGCATAAATGGAAAGTGAAAATTAAAGCCGAGCTCATCACCTTTTTGTGGACTCTACAGCTGTAAAGGGAGCATCGTGCCGATATTGATTCTCCATTTCAATACACCTGTAGGACAACGATGACCATACCCAATCTGGCAAATGGTTATAACGTTGTAAGCAAAATAATCTATTCTCATCAGTGTTCTAATGAATTTAACTAACACAAATGAATAAATATCAACATTTAAAAAATAAAATAAAAACATTACTTATTTTATTATTTTAAGTATGTGTGTTAACAATAGTCTATTGATTTAAACGAGTAGTATTTAGTTAACAGTTTACGTTTATAAAATACCCAATTTAAAATATAATTTTTCAGGGACTACATTTCCATTACGTAACGGCTTAGGTACCGTTTAGCTATCTTTCAAGAAGACTTATTTAGATAGCATATTATTTTATAAACAGTATATCATCGTCAAATAAAACTTTATACTACCAGAAAAAAATTCCCTTTTAAGAAAAATTAGTTTACTTTAAATTTGGGCACGGTCGTGAAAAAAACTAATATTCGAAGCACAGTAAAACATGTTTTGGTCGACTGTCCAACTTTACAACCCTTTAGGCAAAGGCTCAACCTTTCGAGAGATTTACAGGAGTTACTGGGTCCCCTGTGTTTCTTTCGAAGAGCACGTTTCAATTTTCCCAAATTTATTGGAATTTATAATGAGTTTTAGGCCTTTTCCCAAATTATTTTACCATTGAATGCCTGTTAATGTCTGAATAAGAGTTCTTTTTTCCGAGGTTTTTGAGGCTGCCGGAGCGGAAAAATAAAATGGAAGACAATACAAATTGTGGGGTAACGCACGGAAATGCCCAATATCGCAATTTAGATAAGAAAAATAGCTCGTTCAAAAAACAAAGAAAGAAAAAAAAGAAAAGTTTTTGTGTTTTGTTTCTTATTGTTGTTATGTAGAATTAGTTATCATACTTGAATGGAAGAATAAAAGGATAAAAATGAGCCTATAATCATGCTGAGACTGTTGCTAGTCTGCCTCAATTATTATTATTATTAGCCATACAAGCCTATGGGAAAATTTTAAATTATGGGATTTACTAAGCAATTCTCCAACGTTTGTGCTAATCTACATATCTAAAATATCTAAAAAAAATCCATTCTAACACTTATTGCTGGAATTAAAATGGTTCTAGCAAAGAAAATTTTCAAAAATTCATCCCATCCTTTGTAAATGTGGAGTATTTTGTCGCACTTTCTAAAGACACATACATCCAAATTATCGATTATTCTTTCCTCCATTATCGAAATTTTCAACATATATAAAAATCCAACTTGCAGACCACAGCAATTTCTTCGTGTACAATTGAATTACATGGTGGAATAAATAAGGTCACCATGATACGATCGACAGGCTTCATCTTAGGAAATCGACATGAAGCATTTGACGTATCCGGTTTCGTTGATTTAAATTCTCCCCCGTCAAAGCCAGGATTAAAGATTTCGTAGATTACGGGCATCTATGACGGGACTTTATATTATGGAAAGTTTTGTGAGATATTAGTTCCGACAAAAAGGGTTTCAGAATATAGAAATAAGTATCTGGTAGAATGTGTCTTTTCACAACAGTCATATTTGATCAAAGGCTTGGTTAACATTCAAGAACGCACTCGGGTAACACTGCTTTGGCTCAAAGGTAATCAAATAACGTCTGCAAAGCGATGCGCTTGTTGGACAGAAGCTTTTTCACTATTTTTTTCCAATAATGGGCCTTCCAATAAAGAAGATAGGTTCGGGATAATCTTTATGAAAAATTTTCAACAATATAAATAGGTAATAATGAGTGTGGCTTTTCAAGGTATTTGCGATGGTGGTAGTGATTAGATGGCAGCTGGGATCTGTTTGGGTTAACCTGCTTGCCTTCTTCAAGAGAGAGTGTTCATGAAGGTTCGACCAAGATTAGATCGAAATGGTTTTGTCCAGGTGGAGAAGGAATACTTTGCTAAGTCTTAATAAAAAAAAAACCATCATCAAAGAGGTTGCACGGCCACAAAAAGCATATTCTCAATGAAAGCAACTCTTAACGTTCTTTTTGGGCAAGATCAAGAATTAAAACGTCATTTGTTTTTCACAATTTTATCGAAAACAAAAAATGACAAAATATCTCCTGTCTTTCCATTTTTTTAAGCTATTAATTCAATTAAGTCCACTAGTTCAGAAATTTCTAATAGTAAGATGAAGATAAGAAAAAAAGGATTTTCACCCAGCATTTCATAAAAGGGTTTCTTTCAGGGTAATAATTTGAATATTAGTGATATTTATAAATTCTAACAAAAGCAAAACGGGATTTTTTACCGCCAAAAATTGGTTTCACATCCCGGTTTTTCTTTCAAACTCGAATTGTACACCAATTGGGCTTCAATTCTTTTCCATTCCTGTATCATTTACTTGTTCACTCAGGAAAGCTATATCTACATGATCACTTCAATATTCCACATTTGAAAAAACTTATTTTCAGAAGAAACCAACCTTATCAAACACAATACTGACCATTTCTGACTGTGCAGAACTTCTTGGAGAGAACGCATAATCCTAGCATAATAAGTTGAATATTTGTCATTGCCGTTAGGTAATACATGATTAATGAATACTCGGCTCTTTATAGATTCTATACTGTTCTTGAACGGGAAGTTCAACTTATCGCCAATTAAGTTGGATAACCCTTTCGTCGTGCGGATATACGCAATAAAAACGAGGTTAAGCGTCACATTTACGACCATCAGTATTCTTTCTTCATGAACATATTTTTCCTTAATATTAAATTAGGCGAAACATCAACATTAGTATCGCGACAATAAAAACAAACTTAATTCATCCTATTGTTTATTTACTTTCAAAATTTTAATTTTTCAATATGTACATTTCTAAAACATTGTATTATTTTTGTGTTGCTAGTTGTTCACCCTTTATTTTATTGCCTTTAATTATCCCACTCAAGAATTACATATTCCTTTGCAATTCAGTATAAAATATGTTTCATTTCATCACGTCCGATAAAAGTAGTGAGAGGACATATCAGAATTTCATTATTTGAATAGAATGTTATTTAATGCCCATCAGACATTTCATAGTTAAACTGAGCGCCGTTTAATTGGATGGTAAAGAAACAATTAAACGTAAAATAATTCAACGGAGCAATTAGTCACTAAGAATTTTTCCTTAGCCTAATCGTGACTTAAGGAACCGAGTTGAAAACCCCCTCGAGATGGAAGTTACGCATCCCACAAGATATCTCTCAAGGGAGACAGACCTCTTTAAAAAGTTTTCCTCTACTCTTGGTCATAAATAACACTTTGAGATTTAGCCTCGGCAATAAAAAAAGTAATAATTAAAAGAAAACTTGATCTCGCTATGAAACATGTTTTCGACCGGGAAGTTATCTTCTTCCGCACTTCCTAACAAGCCAATTGACAAAATTGATTTATTACCTTATCATCACTTTCAAACAAAAAATTCTACAATCTTTAAAATCGACTAATCATACGTTTTTAGTTAAAAAGTCAACTGTTCTACGCGACAGAAAGGTTTTTAATTTTTCCTAGCATACCGTGGAAAAATAATCTTGACGGCATTTATTATGTAACATATGACGTGTTGGGAATACCAAACGGCAAAACGACCGTGGTTTCGAAAACAATTTAGAAGGGCACGTGTTTTGGAATATTTATGACGACATTACTTTTTAACGCTTGTTATTTACTATGAAATGTTACCTTCGAAGTCGAACATAGGGATGGCGGCGATTAAAAATTTTATGAATTCAGAACAACAGTCGTCTACAGAGGATAGGAGAATCACGATTTTATGGATCTTGAAATACATAAACGACAAAAAAATTAGTTTGTCCTAATAGTAATGTCTTTATTTGTCTTTTACACATAAATTCAAGTAATGTGACCTACAAGAGTTATACCTCTTTTGGTCAGCTGACCGTCTGAAGGGGCTGTCTTGCAATGTATAACAAAAAAAGCAGATCTTTTGAGGCTAACAAAAATAAATAATTGAACAATAATATTACAAGTTTAGACAAGAAGTGATCAACCAAAAATTTTGCACAACTACTATACTACTACAAACTAAGTGAAGAGAGAAAAAACTTAAACATATATTGCAGTATGTATGGTATATATCACCTGAGGATATACATACATTATATACAATAAAAAACAAAAGAAAGCTGTAATTAAAATTGTTTTCAATAATATAATTCTGAACTAATTCAAATGTCCATCTCCAGGCTACTTTCATTAACTACATTAATATTATTTTCATTTACGTGTTGAACAAATTCATGATGACTGAACCCCTTGATAAATTAAACAAAATTACATAAATAAGGGTGGCATATGGCAAATATGCGGAATGTATTACAATCGTGATCATAATTAGTCATATACCAGAGTGTAATTTTTTGTTAATATTGGGTTGGTGAAAAATCAATGCAAGTTTTGACAAAAAAAAAATGCAGGAAGTTGTCATGTAAGCAAAAACCTAAAACGTAATTTATGGATTACAGTAAACAATTTCCATTCCTATCATGTATGGTTTGTATGACAATACAAAATATTTTAGTTTATATTGAATTTTTAAGAGTGAGGACTTGCGAAATTAAATATCTCCAAAATAAATTTTCGTCAAATTTATTTGCCCATACTTTAACTTGGGCGAGTTGCATGAAGAATTAGCAAATGGAGGGTGCAGTGATGGCTTCAGACAGTTCGTCCTGGGGATTTCTATATCGATGTCAGGGAAGGCCGCGGTAAGTCTTCCGTTGTGGTCGACGACCAACTCAAAAAGTTGTTTGAAGAAAAATCACGTAAGACAACACGGTAATTGACGGAAGAGCTTATTGTCGACCATTCAACCGTTCTTTGCCATCTGGCGCGAATTGGTAAAGTAAAGAAACTCGACAAGTGGGTACCGTACGAACTAACCTACGTCCAAAGAAATCGACTCTGAAATTTGCTCGTTTCTTCAGTTGCCACCACGTAAATGATCCACTTGTCGATCGAATCTACACATGCAATGAGAAATGGATTCTGTACGACAATAGGAGGCGTACATGTAAGTGGTTAGACGGTTAGACAACGGTGAAGCGCGAAAACATTTCCCCGAAAGCGAATATGCATTATCAATAATTTACGTTGACTGTTTGGTGGTGCACTGTTGGGGGCCGTTACTTATACTTTCCTGAATTATGTTCAAACTCTCTCAGCAGATAATTATTCTCAAGATAATTATAAAATACACGGAAACAGCTTCGTCTTTGTCCAGCCTTCGTAAACTGTAAAGGGCTGCTTCATTTTCAGGGTAACGCCAGGCCACATGTCGCAATACCAACCCTGCGGAAACTTAAACTTAGGATATGAAACCTTACCCCACCCTCCATATTCACCCGATATCTCGTCTACAGACTTGAACTTTTTTAGACTTTTGGATCATTTCTTGACGAATGAAATGATTAGAGAACTTGTGAAGCCGAAAACGCGTTCCAAGACTGGATTGAGACGAAATAAATATTTTTATGTGAGCGGAATAAATGCGCTTATTACACGTTGGCAAATATGTATGTGTGGAAAATATATTAAATTGCATTTTCTTGAAATCATAAAAATTAAAAATCATTACGACTGCTTTTCAAAGCCTGCATTACATTACATCAGTCCATTGTGAAAATAAAGTAGTTGCCTAATCTTCACTAACCGGATTATCGTGTTATCTTTCATACTAGAAGAAAAATATACTCTGTGCAGGTACTTCGAATTTATTTAAATTTATACTCTTCAGCAAAGTATAATTTTAATTTTCTGATGATATAATTAAATTTCTATCTACCTTCCAACAAGTTATAAATATTTACCTCACACTTATAATAACATAAAATCTAAATCATCTGAAAGAAGAACAATTAACCTTTTGAATGGTTGTAATAAAGTTAACTGTAGATAAAATCCAGAGATATTATGAATATTTAAGTGAAATATTGGACACTGCGAATTAAAAAATGCAATGAACTTAAAAATTTATGTTTTCATTTGGTGTAAAAATAGTTAAATCGCACACAAAATTAATTCTCAGTTTTTACTAAGGAAAATTTTAGCCTGCTTTGCTGAATGCGTATTTTGGCTTTTTTATATATCTAATCCCTTTCATATGATTTTGAGCGTAAATAAACAGGGTGATTGATAGACAACAACATTAAAATACAAGCACAATAATGATAGAAACCCATACTAAAAAATCGTTCCAAGGACCTTCAACATATTTATAATAATTTTTGATTAGAAAAAGTGATAAAAATTTGTGACTACACGTTCGCAGGCTTATCTCAAAAAAATTGTATGATGGCTTTCGTTTTACTACCCATTTACGCAATATCGTGAAGCTTTCTGATGCAAAAAATTAATCTAACAGAATCAACATAGGATAATTCAAAATAATCAGATCTAAACTTATTCTTACTTTATTGAAGGATTCAATCAAATAAAAAATATAAACAGCTAATCACGAATTTCTAAGTGAAACGTATTTTACCAAAACTATAATTGCTGGTAAATAAATTGATTTTCCCTTGACATATGTAATTCAACATTTACGCCAAATTATTTAAGACTTAAGATTTGTCAATAGAATAACAATACAATAGATTCAATAATTCAAAGAAATAGCACTGCATATCTAGCAGGAACAAAGATAGTATTTGGTAGTCCTTACTTTATTGTTAACGTATATTACAAATGTATAATATTTTGTGTTGGAACCAAATCGTTAAAAACAACTTACAATTTAACTCAATTGGGATATAGCAACAATATTTTTGAAAGTCAATTGAAAAAAAAATCCTGAACAGCATTTTTGTTAGATGTGCTTGCTGCAAGTAAAAAAAGCAAACATAATCAAGGAATAACAATTGATTTACAGTATTACTAATCGTATATCTTGAAAAAGTTATAAGTATATACATTTGGTTAGCTATTTGTCTGTATATTATTTACTAGAATAGGAAATTGGCTTAAGGAATTTTTTACATTTGTATTCTAGCTTTTTCTGTTTTTCTATGTGATTTTTTCAGGTTCGCTTTGAACTCTTGAATCAAATATAAAGAAAATTGTTTGAAAAAATTTTGCCTCGAGACTAGCAGCGTTGTGAAGGTGTTCAACATAAAGATTGACTTAGTAATTCATTTAACTTTAAGCTGATTTGTACCAATTAGCTTTAAGTTATCGTTAAGCCTACATTATTTTTCATAAATATTCATAATTCTGTCGATGCTAAATATAATTTATCAATTTAATTATATCCTCTAGAGCGAATTTGAAAGAAGAAAAATTCAATTTAAGAGGCGAATTATTATCAATTTTAATTATACCATCTCGAAAAGTGTCATTTTTAACGCCGGTAAAACATATTTTAATATTTAAAGCGCCGTGATTGTGAATTTACGGGTAAACAGAGACGTAATTGGTGCCTCATGTGCTTAGAAATGGGCTCGATAAGCCAAGGGTGGGTGACGGTAATGTTGGGAATTATGTTAATTCGAAAGGGGGCATTATTGCCAAACACTGGAGGGTAAGCGAATAGCTACGTAGGTGTTTACAATTTGGTATTAAACGAGCCCGGGTTCATTTATAAATTATAAGCCCGGTCGAAGAAACTCTTTCGAGATCTGCGAAATTTCAATAATGGAAGTTCAAAATTGTGTAAAAATTATTTTATCCTTGCGTTTTTATATACAAATGTCATGAAAAGACTTCGTCTTCTTGGCAGGGGTTTGTCGTTGTTTCTTCCTAGGGGATATTGTTTTGTACGCCATGAAGACAATTTAATATACTTTTTGAAAATACAAGGAGATGTATTAGAATTACACACTGAGGAGGAAAACAACATTTAATATACAATATTAAAATTTAAATTATTCGAAGTGCCCCTTTTTCCCTCTTGTACCGCAGAGTTTATGAAAAGGGATAATTCACGCCCCTGGGAGGAGATTTACCAATACGTTCCCCTTTTTCAAAGGAACGTGTATTTCATTAGTTGGACTAATTTTTAGTCTGGTTTCTATATTTTCTGTGTGTGTTTCAACAAAGTAAATTGTCATTTGCACTAGACTTTGTGAAGAGCTTAATATAGCACAAAATCTCTTCGTTTATCCTTATTGATACTGCTTTAAATATTACAATAATTATTCATATTTTAAATACTTTCAAACCAAGTTTGAAAAATGGTGATGTTTTCAAAATGTTGTTGTAATGTTATTAATATATTTAAAGAGTTTCTAAATAACATATCTTTGTTTTTTATTTATGTGTAGAAGGAAACGCATAACTTTCATAAGAGTATCTATATAATTATATGTTTATTATTGTAGTTACGGGGAATATAGTAAAACCAATATAGTAAAGTAGGAGCAATCATGAGAAATAGTAATATTTTCAAAAGAAATATATTGCTATTAATATGTTTTGATTTTTTGTAAATAAGCGTTTTTATTTACCTTTTGATTTTATTTGATTAAAGGAAAAAATTACTATTATTAATTAAAAATATATAAAATGTTAAGTAGTCACAACATGTCATTATGTTTCAAATTGCCAATTAATGAGGAAATGTAACTTGAGATCATGTAGCTCAAAAAGTGTGTTCTTTTTTTTATTTTCAAAGAAACTAAAATTTATAATCGAGATTTATTTCGTGTGTTTAGCAGGTTTTTAGTAAAACGTCAGGAAATTCAACCTTCCATATATTATATTACCCATTAATAGTAACTTGCAATGTTCATTGTTTACATAGCAATTGCTAATTGGTCAATATTAGCATAAAGATATTATTTGAATACAGTGTGTGTAAAATTTATTCTTAGTTTAGATATCAATAAATAAGTCTATGGACATTTTAAAAATTAAAACTTTTCCTCTATGGACAACTTTACTCTTAAGCTATGAAAAATCAATTAAAATCAATATCATAAAAAATGATGTCCATGGCCTAATCAACTTTTGATATTACAGTCGACAGAAGCAGCATGTTATTTTTAATAAAATAAAATAATTTGAAAATTAGATGTTTAATTAGGTTAAAACAACAGGATTTGTAAATGTGACTAATTGGCTTGGATTTGGATTGGTTTTTATTTTAATATACTCCCAATTCGAGCATAAATCAGAATATCTTCTAGGGGAAGAATAGGACACAATTATTATTCTGAGGGTTAATGTGAAAAGAACATGCTGCATGTTAATTTGTTACGTAAGTTTCGCTAACACTAAAAAATTACGTCAAAACTCTGCCATTATGTTATTTTTTAAGTATGTAGATCAAGAATCTAAAAAATAATCTTAAATGTAATCATAATTATAAATTTTTTAAATGAATTATGATTCTTGCATATCTAATAAAAACTTAAAGATATAGCTAAATAAGAAATAGGTTTAATAGGAAATATTTAAAATCCTCATAAAATATAAATGAAAAGAGTCTGTGTAAAATTCATATCTGTTGGCAAAGATTTGAACCTAACAGCTCACCGTAATCTGATTTGGCTTGTGATTCTTTATTTATAAATAAAACACGTGAAAGTTTAAATTTAATCAACCTAGAACCAAGATTAGAAATGTTTCATTTATTCGCACAAGATGCATTTAAATGTTCAAGAATTGAATTTATTTGTTTTAGGCGCGGACAAGACAAAATGCATAAATGTAACTAAAAAAACAAAGTGGGGAACTAAAGAAATGATTAGAGAGGGGGAGAGAGAGAGAGAGAGAGAGAGAGAGAGAGAGAGAGAGAG
>CM077106.1:31212756-31243758 GCA_039619505.1 Cimex hemipterus | reverse complement strand
GAGAGAGAGAGAGAGAGAGAGAGAGAGAGAGAGAGAGAGTACACATATACTTCGCAAATTAGAGAGAGAGTTATTGATATAAAACAAATTTTTAAATAATTCAATATTTTATTAATTTATTTTTTATTTATTTAAAAAAATTAAATATAGTACCAATTCTGTTTTACAAATTGAGTTCAACAGAGGATAATGGTAATGAATTACTTTAAACAGATTATGCGTTAAAAGTAGAAAGGCAAAAACAACAATGCTACAAATGTTAATGTTGTACGAGCTTAGTTAAGTTATATTTACGTTGCCGCACATGGAATGAAATCATTGCATCCGGCATTGCTCAACATGCCTCAAAATTAAACTGAAACGAAGTCTTCATTTAAAAAAAGGAAGTGAAAAAGCAGGTAATTGTGATCTAACTATAACAACACAGCTAAACAATGGTCTAGTGTCTCTAATGGTGACTCCCCAGCGAGGGGCAAGGGCTAATTCCGGCTCGTGGGGTATTGATTCAGGGCATTAATAGGACATTAGCAAGAGTGGGTGGCTACAAGCATTTCAATCAAGAACAAACACACCGAACTCGTAAAATCAGCGTTTTGCCTTCGAACAATGTACACCTGGCCGAATCGGACAACATTCCCTTGTTATCAATTTACTGAACAATAATATGTAAAAATAAGTAAAACTTACTGGTTAACAGCAGAGATGTTTTAAATCAGCTACACTTATACAATTTACCGTCACGCAATTTGCCAAATGTTCTACAATAAACCAGTTAAATGAGAAAATGTAAATAATCTACTAAAAAGGGAAAATTTATATAGTGAATAATGTTATATTTGATACATCATTACATAAACATGACACATCGAACAAATTTGGTTTTGTAGTCACATAGCAGGCGTTGATACACAAAGATATCTTATAGAAAAAAAAATTCTACCCACTATACACCAATATAATTTATATGTGTATATTTTTATGTATTAATGAAAGCTTTTTATTTTTTAACGTTTAATAAGTCAGTCTTTGTCTAAAAAAGGAAAAAAATGTAAATTGGTAAGGAAAATAGAAAAAAATTATAATAACGACGGACAGAAAAAAATTGTTTAAATTTTGTTGTAGGTTTTTAATTAACATTTCAATATCGCTCATTTCTTCCTCTTATGTTAAGTACATCTCAAAGACGGCGCGGCATACTTTCTACCAATCTGGAAATGTTTCTTTTCTGGAGAATAGCACTTTGAAGATAGTGGAGTGTATCAGAAGTGATGGACACTATTATTCTTCTTTTGAGATTATCCCGTAAATGTTCGCTAAGGTTCAAGACTGGTGAAAGGAGCTGGAGCCATGACCCTGATGTTATGCTGTTGCCAGTATCATATGGACTGGCATTAACGTGCATTAGAATAGAATATCCCTGATCATCGAGGATGATATCTATAACAACACACCAAGTTCCAGAATTTCATCTACATAGAAAGTAGCCGTCAAAGATCCTCCACGAACAACAACCAACTTTGTGCAACTCTCAATTTAAATTTCTGCCTACGTTGAACTAGCTACGTTGAAGAGATTGCCCCTGAGAAAAATTAGAGCTCAAAGTGTTTGTTTTCCGTGATGATGTGTCATTCTTATCTGTGCCTCAGTGGACTTTCTCAAGAGGACAGACGGCATCTCACGACCTCCAAATAATCCTTCGGCAACGGCCATTAAACACTACACAAAAACGGTTGTAAGGTAAAGGGCTCGGGTTCGAATCTAAGAACCCTGCATTCGAGCCCGTTACACAAATCGTCTTTTATACAAAACACCAGCAACCTGAAGGTTCAAATAACCTCGTAGTTGAATTATTCTCGGTAGAAAAAAAAATGAATAACATGGTAATCATATTACATTTTCGTTTATTGCGAGTAATTAAACATTTAAAATAGGAGGAAAAAATGGGTTTGATGAAAAATTGAGCTATTCTCAAAATTGTTTGTTTTTGTTACCAAATTTTTCATTTTTTCGAATATGAATCTCTCTCTCTCTCTCTCACACTTTTCTTCACCTTTTTCCTCTTTATATTTTTATTCTTCCCTTTCCTTCTCTTTCTTAGCCCCCACCTCACTTCTCTCTCTCTCTCTCTTCCATTCTCTCTTTCGCTCTCACCAGGGACACCCTTTCACAAACTTTAACAAATTTAATTTAGCCGATGGCATGGTAAATGTGACAATTGAGATTTAATAATTCTCGCTTTTACTGGAACTAGTGTTGTGTTTACCCTTGGCGTGATTGCGTTGTAAAAGTTTCAAAGGAAATGAACGATGATAATGATGCCGAACCGATCTGAAGAGTGTATTTGCCCATCCGGCAATTAATTCAATCATTCCTTCTTTTCAAAATACTTATAAATCAGTCCTTCCTCAAAGATGTAGACATTCAATTATATTACTTACTTCTTATCACTAATGACAGAATTTGTGATTAATTAGATATTAAAAAATATTTGATTGTTATCAAGATAATGCATTTTTTAAAAGGCGGCATTTGTATTATGCTTATTAGATCTTTTTGGAAAATTTTACCAGCTTGAAAGCGAAACGATTATTCATTAGAAAGTCTTTCTCTTTCCCGAAACCAGTTCAAATTATATGCTTTATTTAAAGACTAACTTAGATCAGTTATTTTATATACACTCAAACTTCATTTTAACCACATATTTAAATTTTTCAAATATCCTGCTTACCAACTTTCATTGAAGTCGCTATCCGTGGTGCATTATATTTTTTAGCATAGATATAATTTGTGTAGATATCTTCGTGTGAATAATAATTTTCTATGAATAGTGGCCTTTGCTGTTAAATTATAATAAAACTAGGGTCAACTTCAGTGAACAAATTGGAATACAAGAAAGATCGCATTTTTTATTCTATAAGGAACTACGAAGATAGTGTTAATATGTTTAACCTACTTACAAACAGGCCTAAAGGATTATTATTATTGGTCGATATAAGGTGTTATTCAGAAGCAGAGGAGACGTGCTTTATCTCAAATAATGCTTCTATTGTACAGAAAATGTGCTATTTTCATTAGGTAGTAACCGTTTTTCAGAAGAAATGGTGCATTTTTATTGCAAAATATATTTAATATATCTAAAAGGAGATTAAGCTTCTGTGTTTTACTAAATTAAATAAGAACCCGTTTATTTCTTAATATCAGAAATTTAATTGATTTTAAGCGCCCCGATTGGCGCTATCGCCACGAGGTAATATAGGAATTTAATTTTTGAACATTTTAAAGGTTTTTATTTCAAATTGCTGCCGTAATTGTTTATATTTATTGTAAATTATATGAAGAAAAATTATGATATATTTATGAACATAGGCATCATAATTATTTATGTAATTATTATAATAATGTTAATTAACGATCGATTGTATTTTTTTTTTTTTTTTTTTTTTGCTGTGATGGAAAATTCGAGTCAAATATAATTCCATGTTCGGCAAACGGACACCCATGACGAAAATTATTTTAAATTATTATATCGTGTAATGTTTATAATAATTTTTGCAATAAAGTATATACTGTCATTATAATAAAAAAACTATGTATTTTGGGTAAAATTTAGTAAATCTTTGTATTATTTTTAAATTCTTGGGGTTTGCACTCTGAAATATTGTAAATTGTAAAAACAGATTAAATATATACATAGTTGGTTATGCTTATACCTACGTAGGGTTATGAATTATTATTTAAATTGATATTTGTTTCATTGTGCTAACATTTAATTCTAATTAAAATATAAAAAAATATTACGCGTTGCCATCAAATTGGACCAACTTCTCAATATTTTATTGCTCTCTAATTACACCGAGTAGTTATCTATAAAAACGCGTCTCAATTAAACCGTTTGTAATAATAATTCATAATTAACTGCCAGTGCTAATCAACTGGAAGGTTATCTTTAAAACAAGACCGCGACCGCACGCTTTACCTTTCCAAAACAAATACGAATTTAAAATTTAGATTTGTGACTACGATTGCCGAAGAAGAGGGAAGGAATTGTTTTATTTATTCGCTCTTCCCGGAAAGAGAGTAAAAATGGCAATATGAGCCGGGAGAATGCAAATCTCAAGTTTGCCTTTGCTTATTTCGATTTTCAAACGAAATTCTTATTTTCTGAGGTCAGATAAAAATGGTAGGTACTTTGCCAATATCGAATTTTCATTCGTTTGCCAATATCCTTGATGATATGGCAAAAAGTGTGATGGTACGAAAAGCGGGTTTTCTTACTCACTAAGTCCAACTAGTAGATATTTTGCTACACAAGCAATAAAATAAAGCAAAGTAAAAGAAATAATAAAAGTAAAATAAAGGCAATAAAATTTAAACATTGAGAAAATACTGTTCAAATTAAAACGTGCAGTAAAGTTTGACTTAACTGTCTTGAGATTGGAATATTAACAAAAACTGTGTTTTTCATTGTTTAGGAAATCTTTAATTAAAGGTTTTTGAAAAGCTTCTTAGATATATTCAAAAATGTAGAGACAACAAGTATTTTTGCCTGTATATACAGGGTGTCAACTTACTAAGCACGCAAATGCACTATTTTTTATATCCATATCTTTTACATAATATAAATTTGTTTAAAAACACGTGGAAAAACAAAAGAATAGAGGGTTTGAACCTAACGTCCCCAGACTTGGTAGGATGCGAGTGTTTTTCGAGGAGCGTGACATCAAATTGCCATAAAAATTCGCCTATTTTATAAATAATTACTAATTTTTGGCTAAAGGTAATAGGTCTACCTTACCATTTTCGTACCATTTTGCAGCCCCTTCGCTTAGAAATTAATTTGTTTACTTGTTCCTCGAAGATGTACAATCCTACCTATCACATTATTCGAAAAATGAATTGATGAAACTGTTTTTGTGAAATTATCCAATTTGTAGAATGTTTTGTAACAGTGTAGTAATTTTTCAAATTCTTTAACCATCTACCAATTTTTAAAGTTTTGAAGTTTTATAAGTTATAAGCAAAACTGCTATCTGTTGAACTGTAGATCGTGTTAGCCATTAAACAACCGAACCTGGTTTTTTTAAGGGGCTTAAATTTTGAAGAGAAATGACTGGGTAATCGAGATAACCTATTTTTAGCTGTGACAAATGCAAAAAATCGTTCCTTCTCAACTGCTTTAGAAAACTCGTCTTATAGCTGACCTCGGTGTATATACAATAATTGCCGTAAATGAGTTTTAGTTTGTTTTTAACTTTTTTATATTTTTCAAATTTTAGATCAATTTTTAGCAGTTTTTGAAATATCGTATTTAAAGATATGACTCGAGGATTTGATGGCCGATCTTAACTGAATGAAGATTGCTTTTTTGTGGTCTCATAAAAATATAGTATTTATCTTACTCCTCGTCAGTTTTATGTTCTAATCAGCAGAAAAATAATTTTCCTGTTTATTGAAAATATCAACATGAAACATTTTCTGTTTTCATTGTTCCAACTGCATTTAGTTTATTTTAAGTATCTTCTCTCAAATTATTTATATCATGAGATCGCATATCATTTTGGACTTCAATCCCGCTTATATGAAATATTTTTATTTATGGGCACTGGGGAAATAGTAATCAGTTCGTTGCCCGCTTCTGGTTCTTGCGGTCCAAGACTTTGGTTTATTAGGCGCATTTGGTCCTCGTCCAAAACAAGATTGAAAGGCGTTTGCTCGATAACACTGGCATTTATACCATTCACGTAAAAAACGGCGTGAGCTTTAAGCCAGACTTGTATAATTAGAAAAAAAAATTACGAACAATTTTAGATTTAAAAAATGCATTTTTATAAGTTGTTCATTAAGCTGAGAACTGATTGATTAATACAGCCGGCAGTCGGAATAGCTTTTCTCCTTTCCTATTTGCATTATTAAAACCAACTAGATAAAATAAACAGTCAAGTGTTGAAGTTTAATTAAACTATAAATAATAATAGGTAGCGCGATAACCCTTCTCATCAATATAACTAACTTGAAACTCAAAGTACCAACTAACGTACCATTAAGGATTGAGGTTAATCAATTAAATAGACGATTGTCAGGTGTTTACACGGGAAAATCTTTAATATCCTGAGAGGCTGAAGTCGACATATTTCGACGGGGTTCGCCCTTTTCATTTTTCTCATTCAATAAGAGAGTAAATTTTTCTTCTACAATACTTAATTGAGTTCCCAATTTTTCTTATTTTGTTTGATTTCTGACGTTTTTAAAGTTGGCTAAAGAATATTTTGTTTTAATTAATTTCTCAAAAGTTATTGAACTTGTTACGAACTTAAAGATCTTTGTAACTATTGATACTTGATTTTTTAAATTCGTTAAACAGAAAACATCCCGATGCTAATTGAAAGCTATTGAATAGCTAAGATAAAGTTTCTTTAGTAAGTTAAATAAAATAATTTTTTCGGCTTCCTTAAATTTTTGGTCCCAGTTTTCTACTAGGTTAGTATTAAAAGTTTGTTGAGTTTGAGAAACGGTCGGTTTTATACTCACAAACTGGATACATCGGGATACGCTTGTAAAATACGTTTATTTAGCATCCTACGCGGAAAACCACAACGGGTGCTACGGTCCGCTATTATTGGGAAAGGGTTCCGAACAGAAATCACCAGGATTACTGAACTTTCTTGCGAATCGCTCGTAAATTTCAAGCCTTCCACCAATGGTAGAACTCAGAGACCCGGCACAAATTTTTATATCTTCCTATAAAGTCACGTACATTACACTGGCTTGATTTTCCTACGTTAAAAAGTAACATAAAAAGCGGCGCTACTGTCAGAGCGATTTGTGTGCGTAGAAATAATTCAATTTCACCAAACTATGCATTTTTCCACTTTTTTTCCCTCACTTTGTGAAATATTAACGAGCGAGTACCTAGAGTGTAATGGAAATTTAAAAAGACAAAAAGTTTAATTTATTCTCAAATAAAATAAAACAAGCTCGACATATTAGTTCTAAAATAAGTAATCGAACGCAATTTACATTCTAATGCTATATGTACACCCATTATTTTCTCTCCGACTCAATTCATCTTTTTCTTTCACATTTTCTGACGCTCTTTTCTTAGCACTCTCATCCTATTTTCTCCTGTATAAACTATTTCCATGCACCCTTTCTCTCTATTGATTTCTTTCACTCTCTCTATTTCTTTTTGCTCACTCACCCTACTTTATCACACGTTTTTGAACAATATATTGAAATTTATTAATCCCGCGGTTGAAGGTTTACCTATTTTTTTTTTTAATTTTTATAACGTGAAAACTTCTTCTTTTCATTTTTTCGTTTCTTCCTTGCTTTCGTTTACCTATATCCTCTCTTTTTATCTTCACTTTCCTTCTTTACTTTTAATCTGAGTCATTATGGGTTTTGTCACTGTTTTTAAATTCTAATTCACTCATTATATTAGTCACAATATATTTTTCCTTGGGGCCATCATTCAAAAGAAGATAATTCAGAGATCGTGAGATGCGGTCTGGTGTGATGAAGCTTTCAGATAAAAAAAAATTTTATCTGCCACCGTTTCGATCTTTATTAAGATTCTTCAGGGCTCAAAGTGTTTGTCTTCTGTGTAATTGTTCCGTTCTTGGGCGTCGTGTTGAGAGTGCCAGTGCGATATTGCTGCTTTATGTTTATATATGTTGGATTTTGATTGAATATAAAAAAATATATTTCGAGTGCCAGTGAGATATTGCTGTTTTATGTTGAGTTTTACAAAAAATTTATACACACATGAGTTAAGTGTTTGTGTACATGTGTAAGCAATATATTAGGGTGTTTCTTTTGTAAACCTAGTCATAAGTTTCATGTAAACTTATAATCCCCTAATATTACGATAATATATTATACATATAACATTTTGATTGCAATGTTTCACTATCAAAATAATTTACTCACCGTTGAGAATTTTATCAACGAAATAAGGCCGGAACCGATAATCGTTCTGAAAAATAAAAAAAACAAAAATTGTTAATATGATTAAGACTATATAAGGTCAAATTATTAATTAATTTTGTAGATGGCTAATATCACGGAAAAACGGACGCGATGATTTTTGCAGATTAAAACAATTAGACGACTAGACGGCCTGTCAACCGTCTCAAGAAAATTAAGTACCCTGTGAGAAAAGCCATCATTTAAAGCCGCACATGACGTTCAGAAGGCAATAAAATCCCCAGAGATGATTTAATTGATTCTATATTGAACCGGAACAGCCCCGTTGATCGTCTGTTCGTAGTTATCCATTTCAAAAGAAAAAATCCAACTTTAAAATATAATTTAAAATTATTTATCATTGTAAGAAACTGTAAGATGTTTGTCTGCTTAAAATCTTGTTTAAAATATATGTAAAAAAACATAAAATATAATTAATACAAAGGAAATGATAGGCACTAAGTTATGTGAAATTACTCGTGATTTCTGTGGAATGATGAACCTGAAATTTGGTCATTGATCATTATGTTCTGCTTACCCTAACTGGGTTGGTCATCAGAGGCGTTTAGAAATATTTGCATTTGTGTTTCTTTGTAATTTCTAATGTATAAAAACACACGGGCTCTACCTTTTTCGGCGTATAAACTACACTTGGCTTTATCACCCAGATGGTTGGACTGGCAGAATGCCGACTGACAGTAGTAGTATAATCCAGTAAGAAAATGATCGGAAACGACCATAGTATAGGTTCATTACCTCGCCAATTACATGAGATATCTCGCAGTATTTATAGTTACAATTTATGATGGTATAATTATTGTATTATAAACTTGATGGACGAACTACTTTACAAGTTATGGTTGGTGGTATAGGCGATGTGGTCTAATGAATATCACAATATTGACACTACGCCAAGCTTTCGGTGTTTTTCGTACAACTTCCTCAGGACTTGAGCCAAATTCGATTTTTATCTAGTTGTAGAATGTCACCATGGAAGAGATGTAGCTGGTCGATCAAATTTACAACATAGATTACAAGGGGTTTTGTCTCTCGATCTCTTCGAAAGTTTGGCGTAATGTCAATATTGTGATATTCATTAGACCACATTCACCATACATCAAAGACAATTCAGGCTAAATATTAATGCAACGTATAATTGATACTACGTGACATACAACACAAAAACAATGAATGAAAATGTTTAATCCCTTCATACTCTTCATTTTTATTTGTGGATTCAAACCCTGGACCTTCACCTTACAACGAACAAAGCCGTTTCAACGGCTAAACCGTTGCGGCCAACGACGCCCCTTGAAATTTTTTATTGCCAAACTTCAATAATTTCAGGTTGTTTTGTGATTTATGCCATAATGTTCAAGTAAAAAAGTGAGAATGAGATGTATTTTAGGGCGAGAGAAAGAAATAGATTGATCTAGTGAAAGAGAGAGAAAAGAGAAGAGAAGAGAGAGAGAGAGAGAGGGGGGAGAATGTATGAAAGCGTACATATAAGAGAACATATTAAATGTTATTTTATGTTACTGTATGGTTCAATTTAATATTCTTCTATGCATTTTTATGGTGTGAAAATCTTATAGGCAATTTTTTTTTTCGAGGGTTCGCAACAGCAGAGGTCATATAAACCCTCAGGGTGCCGGTGTTTTTGAAAAAAAAAAACATTTGTAAGTATGTCGGGTTCGAATGCAGGGCTGCTGGATTCGAACCCCAGACCTTGACCTGACAGTGATGAGCGCCGTGTCCAAGACGAAACCTCGCGGCCACCGACGCCCCTATAGGCAACATTACATTTTATAAAAATGGTTAAAAACTAAATGGTAGGAATAATACATTGAACAGAAACATCTTTAAAAAAGTTCTTATCAGGTTATTTTTTAAATTACGGAATGAGGAATTTTAATTACGAAATGACGTTCATAAAGAAAATTATGAGGTCTAGAGATGCGAAAGTGGTGTCAGAAAATGCCAAGGCTGAATTTATTAATTTGGCCAACAAGAAGACCAATAAGTTCAATTACAATGAGAGTGATTCATCATAGTTGTATAAACATCTCATTTTTTTATTAATACGAGTTTAAATTTTCTTACAGTCAATGAACAATTTTGGTTGTTACATTTGATTATGGGATATGTCTTACAAATAAAAATGATTTTTTTAATATTTGAGATCAAATTTTTTTAAAAAGGTAAATGTTCATTTAAACATGTTATTTTTTAATGATTTACGGTGACCTGAATAATTTTTTTTAAATTTAATAGAAAAAATTTCACTTTCATATGAGACATCACAAACCTAATCTTTTTTTCTTGAGGAAAATCCACAGCTCCCCAGCTTACATTTTACTGGATGGGAATAACATTTGGACAGTGAATGTCGCCTAAAGGGCGAGCACGACAATCACTGGAAAGCCCGACAATCGCGACCACACAACCTTTTCAGATCCATGTCTATTCACAAAACGAGGAATGCATTTTAAAAGTCTTTTGCGTAACGCAAGCATTTGACGTTGAATATCAATGCATCGGTGCCAAAATTAATTTTAAATGTACTTCATGGTAACGTACAATCATATGTACAATAAAATATAACTACCTCATCGACCCCAATCTAGCTTAGTTTAATTATCGGTCGGTGGAGGAATATCAAGTACTCCACCGACCAAACGGAATGAGTGTGCTGTGTGAATGTGTTTAATTGTATGAACGTATTTATTCGTATGAATGATGTGTCTGAACGGGTATAAAATGTAGACTGAGTGTGAGGCTGAAACGACCAGGATGTCGGAAGCCCCAGCAAAAATAAATAAATAAATAAAATAAAATAAATAAAATATATTATAACAATAATAATATTGTACATGATAATTAATAAAATTTTATTGTCATAGCTGTTTTTGTTATTTTATGGGTCAGTTTTGAAGAAACAAAAACGTTCAGGACAAGCTAGGAAAAGTTGATTTATGTTCCATAAAAGTGTGTGGGAACTAAAACTTCGGGTACACAACAATACTAAAATCAGACACCCAATAACAGAAATTGGGACGGACTCCCGGATCCAGAAAAGACTCTTTACAGCTCCCTTCAAAGTCTCAATAAACTAAAGCGAAGAATTCGGAATGAAATTAGATACAATGATATGGTACAAATATGGCTCAAATGAATGAACCAGATCGGGAATAATTTGTAAAAGCCTAAAATGTGGGCAATCAAACTCATTAGGGAAGTATATTTCGGTGTTTCAAGCTGAAACACAGGCCATCAACGTTTGCACCTTTGAAAATCATCATGGATTAAACATTCGTACGAAGAAAGTCGTGTCAAAATTAGTCAGTGAATCCAAGTTATGGAATAAACAAACGCCCCTTAGACCAACACATCAGCAAAGTCTAGCGGGTCCGGACGGCCGCCCATCATCTTAATTAGCATTTCTTTAAATTAGTATAGAAATCCTAATCGCCTTGCCTTACTCTTGCGATAGCTTTTTGCCTGTCACTCTGTCGGTTTAACATTAAACATTGTACAGTTTTGATACTAAATTTTCTTTTTTTAAATTTAATACTCTTCTTCGAGCGATTACTTAACTTTCATCTAAAACCTCCCTGGGTAACAACATCCTGGTGACATCTTGGGTACGAGGTCGCAAGGAAATTTTTCGTAAGGAAATGTATGACAGACTTGCCAGAAAAGATTGTTTGTTAGGATAACAAAACAAACAAAGAGTATTCCACCCAGAATGGATCAAGCAAAGACAAAATGAGAAGCATAAAACTCTAAATATGTCACAGGCAGTAAGTTTAAGGTATAATAACCCTCACAAAGGCTGGGAGATTCACTGCTACAGTTAAAGAAGACTAAAATCAAAGAAGTGACAGAGCTATTTACCGGTCACTAACATAGGACCAAACGTCTACGTTACTTCATCGTCAATGATGACCCCACTTGTACGTTTTGCATTGACGAGAAAGGAACAGCTACCCATACAGCTTAAAATGTGAAGAATCCATCAATGGAGACATAGAATACTGAGATGCAAACAAAACCCAGGGAAGAAATTGTACCAATGACCTAGCACTCCTTAGAAGAAGGATGGAGTCGATTGCACTGAACTAAGAAAGTTGAAAAAACAATGAGGAAAAAGTGGTGCTTGGGGAACAAAACCTCGAGGTACGAGTTACCCCGATCATCATCATCAATAAATCACATTTAATTACGGTATTTCGTTGAAATGAAAAAAAAGTTAATGGCACGAGAGGGATTTGAACCCACGGCATTTGAAATATGGCAAAAGCAAGCAAAACTCGTAAGGTGAGGTTGAGATGGGAGTTGATACCCGGGTGGAGCGAGGTCGCGATAGCTCGGGTGGTAGAGCAGCGGCGTATCTAGCCGAAGGTCGTGGGTTCGAATCCCTCTAGTGCCATTAACTTTTTTTCATCTCAACGAAAAACCGTAATTAGTTGTGATATATTAATGGTCGAGCGGACCACGAAAATAGTGAATTAATCATCAATAAAGTAAATCGTTATTTTGATGGTGCGCATAGAATTAACTAATAACGTACGCCCTAGTGTGGGGCTGAAATGGCCAAGATGTCGAAAGCCCCAGTAAAAAAAAAAAAAAAATAACGTACGCGAGTACAGTAAATAGGAATGTTTATATATTTAAGTTAGAAATTGTGAACATATTTGTGCAATTATTTTATTTTTGATTATTTATTTAGATTTATTTTTATTATTATATTTTTGTAGATTATTATTTAATAGGTATTCATTTTGACCACGCGGATTGTCAATACAAAATGGTCGATATCTTTGAAAATATAATAAGAGTAATATCAAAGTAAAAATGTAATACAATATAAGACGCTGATGATGGGGATAACTTCCAAAACATTACACTAAATATTAAGTAACGAATCTATTTTTTTTATTGTACAAAAAACTACATGGAAATGGATTAATTACGGTTTTTAGTTGAGATGAAAAAAAGTTAATGGCACGAGAGGGATTCGAACCCACGACCTTCGGCTAGATACGCCGCTGCTCTACCATCTGAACTATCGTGACCTCGATCCTATCGGACATCAACTCCCCATCTCAACCTCACCTTACGAGTTTTGCCTCCTTTTTGCCATATTTCAAATATCGTGTAATCTGTTTGGATTTTCGACGACAATTGAAATGGCGACGAAATTAATTGTGTTATATTAATTGGTCGAACGGACCACGAAAACAGTGAATTAATTTCAATGGATATTTAACCTAACATAAAAAAAATTAGGGAATGATATTGTAGCAGCGACAGTCAATGGCCTGATATTTCTAAGAAGAAGAATAGAGTTTATTGCACTGAACTAACCAGGAAAGTACAATAAGCCGGAAGGCTACAGTTCGTGGGGAGCACAAATCCCGCTTCTTCGTATCCTTATCTAACCATTTACCGTACCATACCATATACAAAAAAGAAAATGACGGGCAAATAAGGTCATAAATTTTTTTTTGTCCCTTTGTCCTTCAGCATTTCATGGATGTTGGGCTATAAGTGAACTAGTATTATTAAATTTTTTTTCTTGTAGGCTTGTGAAAATTTTCAAAATGTCAAGATATTACTAACCTAAAAACTTATTTGTTAGGGTAAAAATTAAATCTAATACAATTTTCATCGAACGACAAAAATTATTATAAAAGTTAAATTACACGTAAGATCTAAGCTTTAAATTTGCAGCCCGAAAGTTTTTTTTGCCTTAATCAGCTTTGCCGCAAGAAAAATGACAACCCTAAACTAAAATCAACTGGAACTTATGATTTTTTAAATAATACTAAATACAGAAAAAACATTTAGAAAAAAACGCAAGCCTGATTTTAGGGCTCAACAGCACGCGTTGTTCGTATATTTCGCTCAAACAAAATTAATAAAAACATGCTTAACAAAAAAACGTGGTTTGCCATGATGAACTACTGATAATATCAGAAAATTTAAACAATAGTGTTGCAGTGTTCGATTATGCTGTAAAGAATAAGATATTACATGTTTTTATATGAATTTCTCAAGTCATGGGATTTGGTGCTGACAAAAAAATCATTCTAAAAATCATCTTAATTTGAGAGGTACGTGAACAACATATTGGTTTATTTTTGCCTGATTATAGTTTAAATAAATCGTTTTAGCGTTCGCGCTGTGGTAGGTTTTCACTCATGTGTACGTTTATAAAACGATTGTCTTTATTTCCTCTCCTTGTTCTACTCGTTGTTGTAATACAAAACTTCCCGTGTGACCGGCCATATTTGTTTCTTTAACCGTCCATTTTCATACATTCTTCTGTTAATTATTAATATTTACACTTTCTATGTTTTTCTGGTTCTTCTTATTTTATATTTCCTTTACTTAATTTTCAAATAAATTCATTTTCCAATACTGGGAAATGTTCATTGACATAGGAAAAACTTATCAAATACTCCTAGGATTATCGGATTCATCAAAACATTACAACAATAAGAATTGACAAAATGTTTGTTGGAAATATGTTAAGTGAATAATAAAATATCTAACCACACTTAAGAATCGACTTTTCGTCCGTAAATTGAAGTAAACCTTTATAATTTTAGTACGTTACCATTTTTTTCTTCTTAAACATTCATAATATATAATTTAATGCAAACAATTTAACATGCAAATTATTAAATAAATATGTAATTCATTTTTTGTCATTACATTAGTCTTCGAATAAACTACAAAAAATAATTGCATAAATGTTCGGGGATTGTCGATATCAAACGTTACACGGTTTGAGGTTTGTGTGCCACCATGATATAAAGAATGTAATAATGGATTTATATAAATACGAGCAATTAATATAATTATTTGGTTGAATTGTGACAATAACAAGTCCTAATTAGGACCTTAAATGGTTAAAAATGAAAGATAGGGGCAATAAAAAAAAGTTAAATAAGTTAAAAGGAGGCAAAAGCCTTAGCTATTAACCGGCTGAAAGGAAGGGAGAAAAAACAAGATTGAGAGAGAGTAATTTCACTCACCTCACTATTTCTGAGGGATTTTTTAAAAGCACTATATACACTTGACCGGATATAAAAACGATTTTTGAACATGTCTACTAATATTCGTTCTAATAATCAAAAAAGAATATCGTTTTAGATTTGGCTATTTCTTCTAATGGAAAAACGTGAGGTCGGCTAAAACCGCAGGTCCTCTAGGTCGTGATGTTGAGTATCCTCCCATGGTGAATAAACAAAGTTAGTAGCTCGGCAAAGACGTTTAATCGTCAAAAGGAAAAGGGCCAAAGTGCTCGACCGTTTCAAAATCATTTGCGTCCGCCCGTAAGCTTTTAATCTCTTGTCCGGATCCGCCGTAATTGAATTAATCTTCTCGGAGATTACGCCGTTTCGAAACGAAAATAACATGATAGTCGGATCGACAAAATTGTTAGCCCGTTCAATCGAAAACGTTTTTTGTGAGGGATGAATGAGTTTGTCTGGCCGCATTGAAACACAGGAAATTTTTTTTTTTTTGGCAGTTTTTAACATGGGGGAAAATGTTTTTTTGAATTATTTTTACAGAAAAATACATACCACAAAACATACATGAATAACCATTAATCATTCCATTTCCATCCAAGCGGGATTAGAACCCAACATCGAAGTCAAAATAGCTCAAGTGGTAGCGGCATATTAGGTCGAAGGTCGTGGGTTCGAACCCCCCTCGTGATACTGACGTTTTTATCTCAACCAATACCTTACATAAAGATTAATTTATTGGAAAAAGTTATTTGGTGAATCGGAGGACGAACTCATTAAATAATAAAATACATTCAATTTATTATTATATCTTACCAACAGGTCAACATAGTTTATTTTTACGCATCAAAGAAAATAAACTTCAATCCAGTCAGCAATTAAAATTCACTCCGTGGCAAAGTTCCAGAGTTTTCCTGTTGTCCAATTTGACTCTGACGGGATACAAACTAAAAAAGAATATTTTCAACCAAAGGTCCTGCCAGTGTTAAATATACCTTGAAAAGCCAGAGATTATTACGGAAATTACACTAGTGGATATGGCCAAAAGTTGCCGACTGCGCAATCAGATCGAGTTTAAAAAAAGCCAAATTATTATGTTACGCGAATTTAATGGGAAACGTGGTGTAGGATAAATAAGTCTCAATCGTAAAAATCACTCTTTGAAGATATTCCTGATCTTAAAGGCTGTTAAATCTAGCCGAAATTACGTGCAGAAACATAAATTACACCCGCTGCGGCGTCAGTTCGACTTTATTATACAGGATTCCATCCAAAGGTCAAGCCATTCTTTCTCAACCGATATAACACAGACACATTCTTCTAGTATTAAAAATATTATTAAGGATTAAATTTCTTATTCAATTCAACAAAGCAGTTATAATTTTTCATTTGCTTAATTTAATACTTTACATTTTTACACACACAAGAAAAAATTTCAAAAACGTGGACAGGAAACTATTTGGTCTCTAATAAACAATATTGCAATTATTGAATTACATTCAAGTTATTTTAGATTTAAAAAACAAATTAATAACGTTTTATATTAAAAATGACCGAGAGGAATGTGTGTGGATTGAATTTCGAATTAATATTTTTTTTGGGCAACAAGTCTCCGACCATAGCATGCAACAACCACTTATTAATTTAACAACATGATAGTTTGTATGCCATAAAAAGGAGTCAGTTTAGTTCCTATGACAGATTTTGTTCGATCGTTTTAACAAAACGCAAGTGCAGATTGAAACAACCTCGGATTAACTGTGTGTTAATTTCTGCACTCACCTTTCACAAACACTCCAGCTGGA
Organism: Cimex hemipterus; assembly: GCA_039619505.1. Taxonomy (NCBI): domain Eukaryota; kingdom Metazoa; phylum Arthropoda; class Insecta; order Hemiptera; family Cimicidae; genus Cimex; species Cimex hemipterus. The sequence continues at coordinate 31,226,945 of CM077106.1, read as the reverse complement.
TCATACACGCCCTCCTGACTATGTCAAACAATTAACCGCAACACCCCAGTCTCAACTTTATGTTCTAATACGGACTACATATCACACCGGGGGTTAATGACACATCGCACGACCTTGTACATTTCGTGAAATACTGTTGAAAACCCGCTGTTCTAAACATTGCGCCTTATTTTGAAGAATAAGGCCATTTAGAGAGTTTAAAATATAACTGGCCTTTTGATTAGGCTAATGATTCATGAAAACGTCGTAATCATCGTTTTGTTCGAAAACAATGACTTTTCCCGTTCTATAATTATCAACTAAATGCAGTGGAAACTTTTCAAGCATTCTCATCTTGTTATCCCTCTAAAATTTATTAAAGTTGTAATTAAATTTAACAGAAAAGAAATATTAAGAAGATTAGACACTAACGTTTATATTAGAGCAGATCATTATGTTAACATGTTAACTCAAATTTCCATACATTCAATTTAACTTCTTATAATTATTTATTTCAAAATTAGTATTCTATTTTGAATGGGACCTTCGCAAGGAAAAAAACCGTTTGGTACATATCGGTCATAATTGACATTTTAATTATTATTCTTTTTCATCGAGAGAGAAAGAGAGAGAGAGAGAGAGAGAGAGAGAGAGAGAGAGAGAAACAGATAGACAGATAAACGGAAAGCAAGAAAAGAGTATAAGTATGCGAAGTATAAGAATTAAAGACGAATATTCATTTCTTTAAATTGGTGTAACAATATATTTGACTAAATATTTACATATATCCAGATTACAACCTTCAACAACCTTAACAATGTAATCATTTTGTCTTGTCCAATCTTTTACTGCGTTTGCGGGGAAAACATTATAAAAAACCCGAGTCCTTAAATAAAAATCCAGGTTTAGAAAGGTTATTGACAAAAAAGGCTCATTGTACTACAGTACTAATGTACAGGTTGTCAATTAATTAGAATGAAGGTGAAAATTTGTCTAGACCTGAACAAAACAAATGCTTGCTTTTTATAACTCAATTTTCCAGCTTGGTTTATTTGTTGATTTTTTACAGGATTTGAGTTTCGTTCTTATTTACTGAACAAAATTTTTTAATTAATGAAAAGCGCGCGTTGTTTGGTCGACCCTCCTCAAATAAAGCAAGAATGATTATTAAATAGTCACAACTATTTAATAACTATGTATTATTCATGATCATCAAAATTTTATGATTATTATCGGCTTAATTTTTTCTTTTAGAATATCAGTGCCAAGTACGATCTGCGGTTGTGTTGGAACTTGTAGTTATACGCTAATTACCATTCCCATCTGGATTAATCGTATTTGCTATTATTGTAAATCAGTAATGCTATAAAAGCCGATATAAATAAAACAATTTAAATACCATTTCACTGATTTGTTGATTAGTAATTTAGTTTTGAGGGGAAACGATGAATTTCTGATTTACAGTTTGTTTCTTACTTTTGTAAAACGTGTTTTAGTTATTTCAAGAACATCCTTCTGAACTTATTTTTCTAATTTACCGATATAAATTGAGGTGACATTTAGGAAAAACTCCTTATGAATCCGAACACCCCATTTCCTTGGAACCTCCCCCGAGATCGTTACTCGCTATCAAATTCAAATTTCTTTTGGCGCACCCATTCTGTAAGAGGCTTTTTGAAAGCTTTTTGCAATGTAGATCTTAAGAAGAAACAGCTCACATCACCGGAGCGTGAAAACCTCGGATTACAGCCGACGGAGCTGGAGGGTATTCGGGAGTCCTGGATCATTTCCTGCCTCCACGGGCTGTCCTCCCATCTGGAATTCATCTTTCTTTAATAAGAAGCCAAATAATGGATTCCACGTCAGATTCACATGACATTCTTACTTTTGAACAAAAACGAGGGGAGTGGGAAAGAAAAAGAAATCTCATAAAATAAGCTCTTTCTTTGAATTGAATGTTATAACTTTTGAAAAATCCTTTGTGAGTATTGTTCATTTCAGTGTGTATTTCCTTTCTTCATTTTATTACAATGAAACTATCGATTTTATTAGTGTTAGATCTTCCATTCGCTTTTATTCTTCTTACCATATAAACCTCCCCCATGTAATCCATTACCTTTTTTGTATCAATTTTTTTTAAATATTTAAATATATACAGCAAATTGTTTTTAATCCTAATACTTAGTGTAATCATCTTTTGGTAAAATTATTTCTTACAAAAATGACAAAAATACCATTCATTATCCTTTTCGGTACAAAATAGTTTGAATGGTTATTAGAGAAAAAGGAAATTAAAGATAAGCGTAATTTTTGTCTAAAAAGTCTGCGCGAAATTCGAGATGAGATAACAATTATACTAGACTGGTGTATTTTATGTTTTCATTATTGGCTAGGCAACAATCAAAAAATTCAAAGTCCTCGCAAATTATCGGAAGTTTATTACACCAGATGGGAACCTTGTTGAGACATTTACGTACTTGGTAAAGTTTAATGGAAATTGGGATTCTCACAACAACTTCAGACAATGACTAATTGAGAATGGAGATGAGGTAGAATTGTGTTGTAAATGTTTAGTGATAAGAACAGATGGGTATGGTCAGGGAAGTTGAGGTGGGTAGTTAAGGGCGAGTTATGGTTACAGAAGACTTAGGTCAGATACGGTTAGGGACATGTTCGGTTAGCCGAAGGTCGTGGGTTTGAATCCCGCTCGTGCCATTAACTTTTTTTAACTCAACTAAAAATCCTTAATTAATTGTAATATATTAATTGGTCAAGTGGACCACGAAATTAGTGAATTGTGAATAGATGTGGTTAGGAGAGTGAGAACGCGTTAAGGTTAAATTAGGTTAAGTAAAGTTAATGTTAGGAACGTGATAGGATTAGGTTTAAGAGCACGTTAAGTTTGGTAGGGTTAGAGACAGGTTAGATAAAGTAGGATTAGGTTAAGTAGCTTTAGTTTTGGTGAAGGTTTAGTCCAGAGTATAATTACGGTTATTAGGATTAGCGACGTTTAAAAAAAGTATAATTAGATTAAGTATGAGGGGGGACTTGTGATTAGATATGGTTAGAAGAGCTAAGAACGCGTTAAGGTTAATTTAGGTTAATTAAAATTAATTTAGGTACGTGCTAAGATTAGGGTTAAGAACGTGTTAAGTTGGTCGGGTTAGGGAAAGGTTACATAAGGTAGAATTGGGTTATGTTAACGAATATGATGGATTGTTTTTCCTTAAAAAAAGTACTACTCTTATTGCGCCGATCATGTTATTTATAGTCTTCACTTTATTTTATTTTATTTTTTATATTTTTATATTTGTGTGTCAAAAATAATTTTATGGAATAGATTTTCATTGAGTAAAAACTAGACTAGTAAAATATGCGCAATTTTTTGTTTGTGCCATAATTATGTTTTATTGGCGACATTCATGATGATCAGATCAAATTAAGTTGACGAGAGATACAGTCGATAAAATTCTGGTCGGACAGATTTGCCATACGAGCCCTCTCTCATAAAACCAGGCCGTTACATTTTAAGATCTCGTTTGACGGGCAGTAACTCCGGCAATCAAATTCAATTTGTCTCTTTCAATCTAAATCTTCCGAGCACAGCGGCGCCCCCATTGTTTTGAGGTGTTCCAAACCCAATTTCCAAACCTCTCACGGACACCTTGCTCATTTTAAGTTATACTAAGTTATTAGTTTATAAAAAATACCCCGTAAAAATAGATATTCGAGACGACATTTCCAAACGGGATTAAATTGTAGGGGGAAGAGGATTATAGTGATGTATGAATCGTGAGGCGTTTAGGACTTGCGAGGAGTATTACTACTCGTTCCTTTACGCGTACGTTGAATAAGCGTAATTAGTTTTCTCACTTTAATTATCCCCTACGTGGAGAATTGTGTATCGGAGAGGTAACTTTGCCATCTTGCGTAATTAACAGACTAAATTAAGTTTAAGGCACCCTGGGGTTTAGGCACTTAGACCTTTCAATTGTATTAAGCGAATAATAAAATCGTATGTTTCAAAGAAATGATTGTGAGATTTCTGACTTTGTCGATAATATTATACTCATATATAGTGGGGTTCGAAAAAAAAAGAATTTATATGTATCTATTTATATATATCTATTTATAAGTCTATTTATAAAAAAATATTGATTTTGTGATGAATGGGAACCTTTTGATACCTCGGCATCGAATTTCAAGCGATAAATCGACAAACCGTCATCAGGCCGGTAAGCCTACATTTATATTTAGGTATGTGATTTCCCGATGGCCAGAATTCCGCAGATAACCCATTTTCCATCCGTGTGCACAGCGTGCATTATTAATTATTTTCCGGAGCTGGCAATAACCAACTGGATCGACTCAGTTTATGTTTACTACATAACCCAGAGAAACCCTCATAGTTATACAATTAGTGTTATCCGCCTATCTCTTTTTCTCCTTCTCGTATTTCTATACATAAAATAAAACGTCTCTTCTTGCTTCTTCCCCTCAAATCGAGAGAATAGGAGTGATGGTGAGCGTACGTGTTTCAGAACGGAGAGAAAGAAAAATTATTTTCTAAATGTTTTATGCCTATGTACATTCATAGCAGATTTTTAGATGATATAAACGAAAGAGGGTGTATTTTCAGAAGTGGGAAATTAGAAGCATGAAAATGAAAATATGCTGATGAGGACCGAGAGGGCGACTTTGAATTTCTAAGCAGCCCGAGCGTACCGAGGGCAAAGTAATAAAGAAACAGTCCTGGATGGCACAGCTATAACGCACCCACGAACTGAAGATCTGTTCGATCATGTATTTGTTTTTCCATAGGGCAAAATAGAATAGAAAATACCCAAAGGATATATATTGTTGCGAAAAGATAATATATCAATCTTGCAAACAACAAACTTCATGAGGGAACGTCATAAATGTAAACCTTGTGGGAAAACTAAATTTCCACAGGTTATGAGGAGATGTTGTGAATAGGTTATGCATAATTTCGTCCAACAAACATCGCATTAACATAATTTATGATTAATGTGTACAATCATAATAATGGAAACATATTATTCATGTTATAATATGTACGTGCTTGTTCTATTATATATACAAAAATTGAACCCTTTGGAGACAAAACCGACATTTTTATGGGTATCGAAGAAAATATTATCAGTGACCTTATCTTAATCATAAACTAATAATTAAAGGTTTTAACCTACTTTGCTCGGCCCCAAAGTTATATGATGTTTTTCCAGAGATTCGATTGCTTGCTTCTTGAAGGGGGGGGGTGATTCTTTTAATACCTTTGTACTATATATATATTTATTTACAAAGAAATAAAGTTGATGTTCATTTTCTTCACCGCGAGAATAACCTAAAATTTACTAAAAATTAAAAAAAAACTGAAATTATTTGCTTCTTTATCATACTTTAAAAAAGAATTAACACATAACGTACACTGGAAATTTTTCAGGTGATTAAATTTGTATTAATGACACGCAATGGCTTAAATTTTTCTTTGTAAATTAAATAAGATTGGAGACTTAAAGCCAAAGGTTTGAGGAATTCTTTTGGATTAAACCTTCATTTCTCTCATTTACTATGGAATGAAATAACAACTTAATTGATAATCACCAAAAGAAGAGAAATTAAGCTTTCTAATAGGTGCAATAATGTTTAGATATAGCCCAGAGGTGTGGACAATTTTCCAGTAAAATACCAGACATCGGATGATAAAAATGAAAAAGCCCAAGCGAATCCAGCCACAAAACGTTTCTTTTTTTATTGGGACAATAATCCGTATTTATGCGTTTTAAAAGAAGTTTAAAACGAAACAGAACTTTAAAAACGTTCTGTTTTTGAATTTTTTATGCCTCTAATCTTTTGTAAATTGGACGTAGAGATACCTTTTCTAAAAACTGTAAACCCTTCCCACCTACTTCTTATCCTGAAATCTTATTCAATCGTTCCCTGCTTCAGAGTGAAGTGTGACAACGAAAGAACCTTAGCCCGAAGAATACCTTTAGAAATCAAACAATACAATCCGAGAAGACCATTATGTGATCATTCTTGCTCCCAGCCTTTACGTTATTTATGCTCATCTACCTACTCACCTTAATATTATAATCACCCTCTACCCGGACCAGAACGCAGTTCCTTCTTCTAAGTTGAATTCTATTCAAGCTACTTTCAACATCCAAGAATGTGGTGTTCTGCTTAACCATCATGTAACATCCAGCGCAACCAATCTTTCAAATCAAAAGCCATCAGACAAATCATCAAATGAACCAGAAGAAGGTCACTAACCTTTCTCCACAAAGACCTCAATATTCCTTTTCTCAACGAACGTCCCCCATTCCATAAGTTTCACACCAACCTATCGATCCATCCTAACCCCTCTCTACACATTCACATCATGATATTCCTCCACAACAACGCTCCTTGTCCCTTAATCCTTCAGACTGAGTGCCAGCAATTTCTGGTTTCTCGTGGCATTTGCTCACCGGGTAAAGCACTTGCTTTAATGTTAATGACGAACACTCAGGATCGAGGTATGGCCTTGAAGAAAAAAAAAGAAAATTTAATTGCTACTGCCAAGTTTTCAACCTAGTTTATAGTCATCATCAAACTACGTTAAATATTTATACGACATATTTAAGTTTTTACAGGCGATCTCAAATTTTCTTGACTCAGTCCCAGAATTGCCAAGGATTGTAACTTGTAGAAAGAGGAGTAGTAAAAAAAGCACATAATTATTAAAAGAAACAAATCAATAATTAAACAATAATAACAAAAACACACGGCTTAAGGATTCGTAGCATGTTTTATTTTTAAGTGAAAGCAAGGAATCGTTAAATACTTGTATTTCGTTGGAATAAGGATTGAGCGATCTCATTGTCCTTGGTCAAGGGGAGTTTAGTCTATATTCAATTCTGTAATGTACTGTGTTCTGTATGTTGTAATATGTACTATAATGTATTGGGTACAAATAAAACAATTATAGAAAATATTGGTTCCGGTCAATTCCTTTGGTCTCCTAGATAAAAAAAGTGAATTTTCGAGGCCAACTAAGAAAACATACATATTTCTATAATTATTACAAGATCTATTCTTTTGTGCGTTATGAATCAAATGAAGAACAATATTTTTTCTGTTTTGTATAAAAAGCAATTTTTTCATACAATAACAATTACTAACAGAACAATGTGACGCCTGGGCCGTAAATCCAAATTGTACCCGAGGGGGAAAAGAGAATGGTCGAATAGGAGAAAGGACCGAACCGGCTAAGAATGAGTCTCTGGGCTCTTTCGTCCGAATGGTGGTTAATTAGTCTAGATTGGATATTTAGCCAGGTGGGAAACCCTCTCGCAGTTATCAACGTCTGTGAGGCGGTCAGAGGGTGGGATAACGCAGCTATATCTCTCCGCTCTAACGACCCGACGACTTATCTGTCCAGGCTAAGGAGAGAGGGTTGATTAATCGCCCCTTTCACTTCTCGGTCCCCCATTCACCTGAAGACTGACACACTGCCCTCGATGAAATATGTAAGCCAGCCACCCACTTTTTCATCTGATGCGGGGGGAAAGGGGAAAAAATTCGCCCTTCCACTCATGGGATTGCATATATATGCTTTTTCATACAACAGAGAGAGAGAAAATCCCTGAACGTGATTGGAATATACAGAGCTAACGAAAAGTTAAAACGTAACACGTAATCACTCAAAAAGTTAAATTAATTATAAATATATTTTGCGGTTAAGATAACAAAGGAAAATAATACTCAAATTATATTTGATTATCTTAAAACAATAAAAGCTTGGGTTGATGAAAATCATTTTTAAACAATCTAGAATCAGCATAAATAATCCAATATAAACTGCTCAAAAATAAATGAACATATTTGTACTTTATTGTCAATTTGTTAATTTTAATTAAGTTAACCTATATTCTTGTTAGTTCGATAAAACAAAATAGAAAATACAAATCAAAACGAACAAATGTTAATCCTCATTTTTAATAACGGATTTACTAAGAATAGTAAACATAAAGATGGCTCATTCCGTAAACCAACTATTTTCTCGTGTTTTCATCATTTTAATCCAGTAGAATTCGCTTTGACTTTTAAACTTTTATTATTATGAGAATTAATCATGGAGGTCACCGGCAAGGTGATATCGCAGTTTGTGTTTCTCAGAGCGTGGTCTCCCGAGAGATTTGTAGTGTGCCAATAGCAGGCCTGGTAGTGGATCTCAGCGCATTACGACGCCAAGGGAGGACAGAAATGTTTTCATTCCTGCAAGACGGAACCCTTTCGATAGTGTACGCCAAATCCAAAAATGATTTACAATATCTTCTGGCAAGCCTTTATCAACACAAACTATTCGTAATCGTTGGCGTAACATCGTATGCCTATTTAAGAGGACTTGCAGCACCAGCTTGCCAGAAATTGAGGAAAATGTGGTGCAGCGTGCGCCTAATGAGAACCCAGTTGGAATTTTGTCATGTTTACTGATGAGTCATGTTTCGGTCTGTTAATAGTCGCCGAATTGTCTACCGAGAACAGGGAATGCGTACAATCCTCGTACAACGTTGAAGACAACCTCACCGCACCAAGAAATTTCGAGAATCCGTTAAACGAAGGATTCATTGGTAGGGGTTTTCGATTTCTGGATTTCAATGCCAGACAGAATACAGACAGCTGAGAGAGTTGTTCATCAGTGTTTAGAAAACCTAGAAATTTCCCTTCTACCTCATACCCCATTGTTCCAGACCTCATCCAATTGAGCACATGTGGGATGTTTTGCAGAGAAGGCTTTTCGAACACCATCCGCAGCCAGTTGACCTGCAACAACTGAGTGCAGTGTTGCAACATCTATGGAGTGAAATTCCTTATGGAATTAGTGACAACTTATTAACAGGATGCTTAAAAGTGCACAGACGTTTTACTAACGGGGGACATTACACTGTATTAATTTTTTAAAAAAATAATTGTGTCCGATAAACAAACTTATCGAAAAAAACTTTTTATTAAGTAAATATGCAAAATCCCTTATTAAATTTTCTTCCAGTAAAAACTCATTATTTCTAACAAATTTTAATGGAATTATAATAAAACTAACATAAAAAATGATAGATAGTTTATGAGGAAAATGAGCAATATCCCTATTCATTTTTGAGAAGTTTATATACGAAGGAAATGCACATCTACAAATTGGTATGTGCGACAGTTTTCCCCATTTTTGGGTAGAACAATTTTTTAAACTCTTCTTCTATAACCAAAAGTTTCTTTTTGATATAAATTTATTTTCCCATACTTGCTATTCAACAGTCGAACTTTAAAATTTCACCGCATGTCAACCGTCTTTTAACATCCTTAAGTCGTTCCAAGTTCAATTATTGCAAAATGTATTTGAACACTTACAATCAATATGTTTTTATCATTATAATACAAATTTGTCGCTACGATATTTTGAAAGAGTTAATCGTTTTGGCAATTTTTGTCAATAACCTGAAGTTGTGACAATAGCTTTTTGTACAGTTTTGTACCTCGACTATTTAAAATATACCATTCTACGAATGTTTGCCTACTATTTCTTAACAAAATAAACATAAAAGAATCATTCCGACATGATAAAATATTTTGAACTAATATGTGACAAAAGTGAAAAAAATATATATTAAGTATAGAAACGCCAAATTTTCGTCCGAAAAATATTAAAATCGGATTCACCTTATAGTGTGTGTTTTGGTTGGGAAGACACTTACTCGACGCTACCCGACGTCTTGCCACGTTTTTTTAGGTAGCGTCGCATGACGTTGCATTGGGTAAGTGTGTTCCCGGCTTAAGGCATCATGAAAGCAATTGACACCAGAACATTTAATTTGTAAAAATAAGTACGTGTAAAGCCCGGGATTTCATGGAACAAGTTTCATTCTATGACAAGAGGGTTGTAATCTAAAAACAAAAAAGAAATTTTGTTGGTACAATGGTTGCTACTCTGTTCACTTATTCAGAAAGAATCTCATGATTTAGATTTCAAAATCAATATATTGTAAAACCATTTTTGCTTTCCCATATAGATTTAGTGTTGGTTTTGAAATATTTTAATGCTGTAATTTGGTGATTAAAATAAATCTAATTTGAACCAGTCGTATAACTACGTAATTCTAAAGTAATTTCCTATGCATGTAATGACTTAATAAAATGGAGAATGGCGTTGGTTTATTGAAGAAATTCCACGACTTTAATAATTTATTTATTAAAGTTATTAATAATATTATTAATAATAATGAATGAATATTATCTGACCCTGTTATGAAATATCCCGAAATGCATTCATAATAATACAAAAAATTAAATCACGGATTTGTTCAACAAATGAACTAATGTATATAATAACAAAACAGTCAGAAAGAAAAAACAGGATAACGTGAGGAAAGAGCAGCACATTTAAAACATAAACATCTCAGAAGATCATTCACATACATTTGTATTATAACTAAAAACTATTTCAAATTTAACATATTATGTCGGAAACAACATAATGTAAACTGCAATGCTCTATCATCTTAGGGAAATCCGCATTTTTACGTGCTCACATTATCAACGGTCCACCAAGGTTACAATTCATCGACAGGTGCTTACTAGAATAATTTTTACTATTTACAGTACGGACGGTTTTTGTAATTGATTAGTATGGCATTAAAATCACGGTATGGTTTAGTTTACAAGTTAGATTTCTTTTTGAACATAGGAACCCATCTAATACATAATTTGTTATAACTTTAACATAATATAATATATACTCAAGAAAAAGCGGTATATAGTATTTAAAATTTCATTCAAAATAAATATACATACATTATTTATAGAGGTATATGTGTTTTTGCTCTCCAGGGTGACGAGATTTTACGATTGCAGGTTTTGTTTTCTTAAATGTAATTCTCTTTGTTTATTTTTACGCAAATGAATAAACGAGTTTAAAACAAAATATAGTGTCATAAAAAAAAATTAATGTTTAGAGTAGATAGAGAATTGTTTTCCTGATATGATGTTTGATTCTAATTCCATGGTGACTTTAAACATCAATCACCGATTATATATTCTTTCGTTAAAGAATAAATAAAAACAGCAAAAAAACAGTATAAAATAAATTTGCGATTAGAAATAATATGAAAGCTTTAATTGTAAAGAACTGTCAATAATTTTCTTAAAATTTTTAACATATGATATCAGGCGTTAGATTTTAAATATATAACGTTTTAAGATTTTCAAATGAGTCTTTGTTATTTTAAATCAAATAGTATTATGAATGGTTTCGACGTCTCAGCGTAGCCCCTGCAATTTTTTAATTTCTCCCTTTCCGTCCAGCGTCCACTTGCATAGTTTATAAGTGGTATATACATATATTATATGCCTAGTTAAATTTGTAAATAACAAGACAAGAATCTATAAATTTAAAAGTATATTACTTTAAAGCCATTTTTTAGATAAAAGAAGAAAACACGCTTTTTGCAAGACGAGAACTATCTGCAAAAATGTAACGATTTAATTGTTTAATCTTAAAGAACCCAACGTCCTATAAATTTGTAATAAAAGTGCTTCCATTTGCGAAGTTGTTTACGCATGTTTTACTTTACAAGTTTATCGAAATCAAATTAGGTTTCTTGGTGTGTGTCATATCCAATTTCTTTATATGTATATATAGGTAAACGTATATATACATTATACATAACACATAATAATATTTTTTATATAAATTATAGGTATATATATATATATACACGCACACCTATTTTTATATATAATTTTTTAAAATAGTCGAGTGTACATATTAATACATTAATCTAGAAATATGGTGATTTTTTCAATCCCGATTGGAATTTCATTTCAATGGATAAACGGATAAACATCATTGCTTTTATTACAATGAACACTTGGATGATATTTGTTGGTTATGCGACGAGACACTCCCCCTCGTCAATACTGGATCCGCATGGAACAACATCGTCAGAATGCCATCTGAATATGCTATCTTAAGTGGAAACCCCAGTAGGTCTTGAAAAAAAAACAAAAACGGATAAGCGAATGTACGAACCCGCTAAACATCACGTTATGACAACCAGGCCTCACGCGGGATCACCCTACCCATTTTCAACCAAGTTGTAAAAAATACCATTGGGATTTCATTGAAAAACATTGTTTAATAACAACTAAAATTTTACATTCATGGGTATTTTACTGTTAGCCAATTTCCGTCCTTTTTTTCCTCTGTTAATATTACAGGGCCTCCTCCCAGTCCTGGTCGTTTGATAATCGCGTCTCTTTTTAAAGAAAATCCAGTACGATAAAATGAAAAGGCTCTGCTATCGCCAACGGCATAAAAATCAACTGTCTCCCCGTCAGACCTATTCCAGCATTTTACGCTTTACAAACACAGCTATGTTGAAAAATGGGCTTCACCAGAGAAATAATCTCTGTTCACTACTGCTGATTATAAATAATCGGACAAATAAACGCAAATACAGCTAATATATTCTTTGCAATTAAATGACGCATTGATGATGAATTTCAATTTTTTTTACACAAGATCCAATGCGACAATAAGAACGTTATACCAATCAAAAGGCCTGATATCTCATAAAAACAACTTATTTAGTCTTCTACACATCTGACAACATTATTAAGTCTTATTTATTGTAAACATCTTGAAAAATAAAGTTTCGTTTTTCATGTTTATACGTACAGTTAGTTATGGTTGCAACGTTTTTCTTATTGCGACAAAGAGAGCGAATCCCTTCTACTACTACTATAAAATTTATTGTTGTCATCTACTAAATGTTGTAGGGCGACCATGGTGGGAGGGGTGAAGGCGTTTTAATAGGATTTTCCACGCCTAGCTGTTCGGGTTTGAATCGCGGCACATCCTGTTAAATTTTAATTGGAAAAAATATGTAAAAGTATTGAAAAATTTATCCTCAGGTTGGTAAGCCTTTTTGAGTGACAATATTTAATTTTCTTTCTTTATTGCCTAATTAATCGAGCCGTCGATTTTCCGCGCAATACTGGCAATCGCACTGAGATATAAAGTCGACAAGCGTTCCACCAAAGTGCCATCAGGGATCCAGGATTATTATTATTATAATTTTAAAACAAAGATTAGAAATAAATGTATTGTCTCAAAATAAGAAAGAAGTAATATTTTATGAGCTTAGGTATACTCAAACAAATAAAGTACGAAAAAATATATAAATAAATAATAAAAAATACAAAAAATAATAAGCATACACCTCAAAGAGGAATATGTGAGAGCAAAAGGCCAGGTAAAAGGGCGACGATATAAGTAAACACAAAAGAAAGACATACTCACAGATGTTAGAAAGTTTTTACGAATACGTTCATGATTTTTCTTCGTACAGATTGATACATAATGAAGAAAAATGAATAATACCGATTGAAAGGGGGGAAAGGAACATGAATAGAAAGGATAAAAAACAAAGAGAGGTGAGGTAGAGAAAGAGAAACAGAAATAGTAAAAGAGATATAGAGTCATACTGGGAGGGAGGAAGATCAAAAGAAAGAGGGTGAGGGAATGAACGATTACGAGAGAGTAAGAGCGAGAGAGAGCTTAAGAGAGGAAAAAGAGTGTGAGAAAAAATGAAAAGAGAGAAAGGGAGGGATAATGAGAAAAAAAAAGAATGAGGGAATGTATGTGCAAGAGGGAGAGAGGGAGAGAAAAGAGGAAGGGAGATAAAAAGAGAGAGGTAAGGAGGGAGGGAGCGAAAAAAAAAGCGTGAGATAACAAGAGAAAGAGAGTTAGAACGGGATAACGTGAAAAAAATTGAGTGAGAATGAGTGCGCGAGTATATGTGGAAGAGGAAGTAAGAAAGAGGAGAGAGGGATGGTGAGAGGGAGGAAGGGGAAGAAAGGGTGAGAGGGAGAGGGATGGAGGGGAAAAAGAGAGTTAGAGTGGGATAACGTGACAAAAATGTTAAGAAAAATAATGAGTGAGGGAGTATATCTGCAAGAGGAAGAGAGAGTGAGAAGAGGGAGACAGAGAGATGGATGGATGGAAGGAGAGAGAGAGTGAAATAGAGAGGGAAAGGAATATGAATTAACGAATAATTGCAATCGCAAAATTTGATAAACAACCACCCTTGTAGCCAACAGTTTAGAGAGAGAGAGAGAGAGAGAGAGAGAGAGAGAGAGAGAGAGAGAGA
>CM077106.1:31177787-31195756 GCA_039619505.1 Cimex hemipterus | reverse complement strand
GAGAGAGAGAGAGAGAGAGAGAGAGAGAGAGAGAGAGAGAGAGAGAATCAGGGGCAGAAAAGAGAGCTTTCAGTGGGTGATACGTCATATTGAACGATGGTCCGCCTCTTAAACGTAAAAATGGTAAAACCCCAGCTCATGGTAGGATTCTTTTCGAATTGTTAAAAAATTTTAACTCTTCCTATTTAAATTATGAAGGGTTTATTTATTAATAGTATATTTAATTAAAAATGGGACGGTGAATAGAACTGCCTCTTTCACACACGCCCACTATAGTCCAGTCCCATTGTGATCCCACATAGAACCCCTATCTCCCAAAGAAATGCAGCGTAACGATATAGAAGAAATACAAGGAATATTCAGGCCAGGCTATACTACGAGACACTGTTTTTAATTTCTACAATATAGTAAACATAAATTTATTTAAAAAAATTAAAATCAAAATTTGATTTTAAAGACAGAACAGCTTTATTTTATAAATTACGGCCATTTCTTCTAAAATTATTAAAATACTGCGCTGTTGTATGAAAATGTTGAGGCAAAAGTTTGTACTAACAATGAACTTTTCTTATAACATGCGTGTAAAGAAGTGTTGTTTACTTATTCCTATAATACCCTTCTGTGGTATAGGAATTCACACTATCAACGAACATCTCAGACAGAAGGACAAAAAGAAAATAAGGGAACACTGGAATTCGCTTATTGGACGCAGACAATCCAAGAATCTTCTAACCGATTTTGGAAAGAAAGAAATTACAGAATGTGTCAAAGGAGGCAGGAGCAAACCGCGAATCCTAACAGGATTCCTAACTGGACACTGTAGATTAAATGGGCATCTAAAGAAAATTGGATTAATCCAGAATGGCACATGCTGATTCTGCAAAGAAGCAGAAGAGACACCAAAACATCTGCCTACAAACTGCGGAGCAACATTAGCCCGTAGGAGGAAGTGTTTTGGGATGTACACTGTGACCATAGTAGAGCTTCAACCAATAAAACCGGGCCTACTAATCAAGTTCCTTGATGAAATAGGACTCACCGATGTGCTGTAGGCAGAGAATGGGGGATACAGTAGCTCTTAAAGGGCGCAGTATACAACACCTTGAAATATCATCATCATATTCATACTCCTATAATATCTTCAATATTTATAAATGAAGTAAAAGATAATTTATAGAGTATATATTGGTAATTATGGAATTGAAATTAGATGTTCGCCGATGACGTGATGGTGGCATCTTCACCTCCTTCTCTGCAGCTTATGGTCGAAGATCTAGAAGTAAATTGTACAATGTAATTATGGAAGTCACCATCGGTTAATCTTAAAATTATGGTATGTAGGAGGGGGAAGATTGGGAAAGAAATAAAAGTCTAAAGTGGATCCAGTGTTTATGGAATTGAGGCATCCACATCGATCCTTCATTTTACTAGTTCACTTGATAATAATTACCATACCGATATACAGTTAATAATGATTTATTAGTATCAAGTTAATTGTGTAACATTATTAAATTAACTACCTTATTAAAAGTAACTAAAGCCTACTAACCTATAAAGATTAAAAACCGGACAGACGGCCAATGACCATTTAACCAAGAAGATTAACTTTTTTGTTGTGGTGTGAAATATAATTTATATGTTTTCACTGTATATAATTAAGAATAAAATCATTCATTCATTAGAGATAGCGCTGATTCTGTAAGAAGAAGTGTTTCCTGCTAATACCGGCTAGACACCATGGCATCTATATCGTACTTAGGCTGACAATTAGACACAGTTCCTCACTGAAGAGTACTCTAAGCCGAAACTCGTTAGGGAGACATCGAAACAGGATGACCAGTGCTAGTTAAATCCTCCTTACTCAACGACATAGAAATATATCTAAACAAAACTACCCTTAAAAAAAAAACAAAAAAAAAAAACAAAAAAAAAACAGCTGCTTCAATTTCAACTAATGCCATTATGAGTATACACCTGTAAAATATGGAATTCAATCTCTAAATAACAAATTAATAGAAATCAAGTTTTTCAAAACTTCTTAATAGCCTTCTCAATCAATTCATAATCATCGACAAGAGCATATATCCTTTCTTTTCAATAGGATCTACGAACGAATTCGCCAAAATAAAACCACTCTGAACTACGCTTTATATCCAAATCTTCTCCTAAAATATAATCAGAAAAGACTCAAAATATAAAAGAATTTGTGATGCTGCAATTCGATACCCTTGCATAATGGAGGACAATTTGCCATCTGGTCTGTAGTGTAGAGTAGCAATTTAATTTTGAGTTAACTATGCAAATTCCTGTTTAATTGCACTATCAAAATGCGGAGAGCTGAGAGCTCCTACATTAATTTTTTCTATGAGATTTGACAATACGAAAATGAACCATATCCATATTTCATTTACATAAAGCTATTTTAAAAATCACCAAAAATCCTTCCGATTCTCACTTAACAAAAGATATTCTCTCGCATGCTATATCATTTTAATCCATTTAGTTGATCTTGACGTTTCGTTTATGTCATAATATTACTTTATAAAGCTCTTTTGGTCAATGTTTTAAAATGTTGGTAAGAAGATATTATCGTACTATATTTTATATTATATCCTAAGTTGTTTTAAATTTGTTTGAGACATGGTTTATCATGGAAACGTAAGTCGTTCTGTTAGTTTACGTTTTCTTATGTTTCAAAGCAAAATAATATTATTCTCCTGGTCTTCTTTGTTGGATTTTTCTCATGTGTAATTTTTTTTTTAAAGCATAACCCAACCTTTTATATTTGTATGATCTGAAATTCATAATAAAAATATAGAAACAAAAAGATACTTAATGTACAGCTAAATATTTTCCCTATAATTATTCCTCTGCGTGGCAATAGTCCAAGTTAATCGAAATACCGAAAGTAAAATTTATTGAAGTCCTTTTTTTCATATTATATGTACATTTGAAAAGGGTAAATTGAAGTCCGCCTTTAAAGCCTAACTTTATCGTTTGTGTGGGACGATGCGTTTTTATTTATTTAGTATTTATTTATTTTTTGTGCTTGTAGAGAGGATTGATATAAAACCGCTCTAAGTTCGCGGCGGCCCTAATCCAATCCCTTGGGCCGACCCTCTCATCGGCCCGCAATTATCTCACAAGTTCCTCGCCCCGGCCTCATTTAAATTTCATTATTCTAACCAAAAGTCCGCACGCATGCAATTTTGACTCGAAACGATTCCCTAGCCCGAGTAAATCCCCGGTGGCCTTTTTGGCCGGCCTGTTCACCCGTAAGATATCTGGCCAAATTAGATCCCAGGACTGAATCCGACTTATTGAATATTCATTACACTCTCTCAGGGAACCCCTTAAAGAGAGTCAACCATAAACGATAGCTGAGTGTCGGCTTTCTTTTTTATTGCCTAGTTAAAACTTTAACTGTTGCAAAGCAGGAATTTAAAGTCACTTTTGCAACTCGTATTCTCCACATTTCCTTTTTACTTACAAGTCAAAATTATAATTTGGTGGTACCAATTTTTGGTTTGAAATCCTTCTCCGGATTTATCAATCCTAATTGTTGGGTGTGCGTGTTTTCTCAGTGTCTTACTATTATCGATGTGTTATGGTTTAGAGCATTTTCATTTTTTAATTTGTTTTCTGTTTTGAATCTGAATTTGTAAAGAGGAGTACAAAATTAGAAAGTATTTCTTTAATTTCTAATGCGTTTATGCTTGTGGATTTCAAGGTTTTCTAGTATGTCCATTTTTCGCCCATTTTATTAGACATCTATTAGACATCGTAGTGTAGTCACTAGAGAGGGAGAGAGAGAGAGAGAGAGAGAGAGAGGAGAGAGAGAGAGAGCGAGCGAGAGAGAAGGGAGTAGTTTGATGGATAAATAAATACAAAAATGTCTTTTTTAGATGGTCACAATGAATTTCTCTTGAACTAATGACTCTATTAAAAAAAGGTTCAATATGTTTTTAGCCTTCCCCACACAACAGGGACACATCTGCACAGAAATCACACACTTTGAGTGAGTAAAAATACTTTGATTACACCTAAAATTTTATATTGTGTACATCATCGTCTTAATTCATAGTCACACCTCATATATCTTTGCATAATTTAAACAGTGTTTGTAACTCCCAAGCCCCTAAAATGATCTCAATAAGATCGAAACATTGGGACAAAAGAGAAACCTGCAATTTTTTTACCTTGTTTGAAACGGTGCTAAAGAAATAATATTTAAGTAATAATTCAGTAAAAATGTTTTTGTAAATTAACTTAATTTCACTTATGGTTCACAATTTGTGAATGGACTAAAGATAATTTTTAAAAACTTTGTAATGTTTTAGAAGTCAAATGTTATTTTTTCCAATTTGAGAAATTTAAAAAAGCAAAGAAACAAAATTTCGTACGTCAATTTTGCTCTCATTAATAGATAGTTTATTAGCTTATTTATTATTATTAGCTGCACAAATGCCAGTTTCAAATTTATTTTTATTGTATTTACTACAGAGCTTTATTTTTAATCGTGTAAAGAAATGTTGACATAGGATTTATTTTGTTGACAGATGTAAGAACCGAGTAAGCACTTGTGCTTCAAACGATCCAGGCTTTGTGATTAAAGTAGGTCGCGTTAATTGAATAGCTTTCTGTTTGTCCTTGACTTTATCAAAATTCATCTTTGTTCATAGATTTTATTTGAAAATTACGTACGTTATTGACATCGTTCGGACGTAGTCGCCCCCACTGAGGCCCGAGATGATTATTTTAAAATGTTAATTTGGGCCGAACGCCAATTAAAGTTTATGAGCGGAGGGATTTGAAAAAATTCGTCGTTATTTGGCTTCATTAGAAGAATTGGACCTATGGACTAATTTTGTACAACCCTTCGCGCCTAGCTGTGTTCAATTTAAGATCGAATTCTTGGCAGGAGAATTTCGGAAACTTTACATTTAACGGACAGAAACTCGAGGAGTTTAAAAATGTAGATAAACTGACGTGACGACATGGCTAATATAACTCATGGGAAGATTATTATAAGTTCCGGGGAATAAGCAGAATTACATCACAATGGCAACTGATATTGTATAACCTTTGTAGCCAGGGTGCGTCGTGGCCTCATAGGTAACAGCGACTGCACAGAGGCTCATTACTCCAGATCCCCGGTTCGAATCGCAAATTACCTTCGAATTTACTTCGGGGTTTATTGGGATGAGGGGCGGTTCTTAGTTGACCTACAAACCACTGTACCCGTTACAATTAAATTTTGTTTTTATTAGGTGACAAACTACTGTATACACATAATAGGTTATTGGGGAAAAATGTGGAACTGATAACACTGTATGGTCAAAAATTAAATATTTACATCTTATTTACACAAGAAAAATTAAATAAAACTTCCTCTATTATAGTCAAATTCCTAAAATAAAACAAAAGACGAAACGAAAAGATACTCGGTGCGATGCCAACTCGCTTCTCCAAGCAATCAAAATGGTGTTGAGCAGGACGTTATTCGTGGGTTAGACGCCGACAGAAGGTCCAAGAGCCAGCCGGATGAGAGTACAGTTGACGTAGTGGTCCGGGACAATGACGAAATCGATAGTATATATCTATCCACATTGATTTTAGGTTGCTTGATAATCGATACTGTAGGCGGTGCCTCTTGTGCTGACCCAAGGAAGCGTCAAGCGAGCGACTAATTTGCTCCCGTGCAAAGGCCGAGGCTACCGGCGTTATTGCTTGCCAAAATAAACACAATAGGGCCCTCAGTGATTCAAACAGGGCCTCGTGAAAATACGAGTAAATTTTATACCTCTCAATGGTTATAGTTACAAATTCCAAACGAACCGTTAGTGAACAGACTATAACTCTAGATTTCTTTACGCAAAAATAGTAAAATATAATGTTTTGATATAAATCGTAACATGCTGTTGGATCAATGTTAACTATATTGATACAGAAAGAGATTTAAATTTGATTTCAGAAAAATATGTGCTATGTTTAAAAGTTATTTTTTCCATAAGTGATCTATTTTTGAAATGTAAATACAGTTGAAAATAGTAAACTTATACGTAAACCTCTTTCGTAAATTTGTCGTCAACATAAACCTTAAAACTGTTATATAGAATAGATCCAATATTATTAGGTGAGCATTATTTTTTTTCTCCGTCGTCTATTGTTGAACCTTTTATTAAATCGATCCCGATAAATTCTGTTTTTTATCGTAATGTTTGATGGCCGGTAAGATGCGTTTCGCCATGTCGCCATCATCAGTGAAAATGAAATCATGAGATGCGTTCTGGTGTGATGTAGCTTTCGGAAAAATGATTAATAGTATTTCTACCTACTCGTGTTCGTTTTGTGCGTAATTGTGCCATTCTTACGTGTCGTGTTGAGAAATCCTAGGCCCTAAAGATGGTCTCAATAAAGATCGAAACGTTGGCATGATAAAGATAATGTTTTTCTGAAACCTACCTCAGGATTTCTGAATAATTATAATTATTATAACTGTAAAGGCTATGTTGAATATATTGAAAATAAAGACACATTAAAACAGCAATAATTCTGTGCTCGATCACCATCACTTCCTAGGAGATCTCGCAGCCATCTTCTCTTCCGTAGGAGAGGAGGGTTCAAGGGAATTCCTCGGGAGACGAAGTTGCTGATCATCTGGTTTACGGCGGTTGGGAGTATTTTGGAAAGTACGCTTTTCGCATTCCCAGATTTAACATTTCCTACTGATTTTGTTACAATAGTATTCAATTATCAATAAATATAAAATAAAATATAAAATAAATTATTAAATAACACGTTAAAACTATTTCATAATAGTTAAAATTACAATGATTTTCGAGTAAAGTTGATTAAGGAATGTCTGACAGATCATCAATAAATTTTATACACATCTTATCAAAATATTCAGATGAACAGATGCGTAAATAAGGGGAAAGTGAGAGAGTGATGGGTTACGGAGAGAGAAAAGAAGAAAGAGAAAGAGAGAGAGTGAGAGGGGGTGAGAGAGGGTGGGAGAAAAAACGAAGAAAAAGAAAAAAAGAAGAGAGAGAGAGAGAGAGAGAGAGAGAGAGAGAGAGAGAGAGAGAGAGTAAATGAGGGAGTTTAGGAGAGTGAAGGGATCTATACAGAGCTATGTTTATTAAATCTTCCATTGTCAACTTTTTAAAAATAATATTTTGAAGTACTGTCAAAACGTTCTTAAAATGATTATCAAAACGGTATTTAAAAACAAACCAAAAATAGAAATTATGAATTATAAATCAACTAACGTTACCTCTACGACTTATGAAGTCAAATACAGTGTTTCGTTTGCCAGGTAGATAGTCACTTTAGCCAAACTAAAAAAATAAGGCTAAGTGGTAATATTTTGAATTTTAGTGACATTTGAATTTTTTTTCAAGTATGCCAACAAACGCGGTGTGTTCCACTTGGCACACCTCTATGTCACAGTTTACGACAAGGTCTCGCCTATTTATAACATCCTGCCTACTGTTCCATCATAATAACTTTTTTAAATATATATACGTTCAAATATTAGATCTTAGTAGCGGTATTCAGGCCCACAATAGAAATTATATATTTTAGTGAAGCGTATTATTTTCATGACAGCCCCAACTTATGCTAATTCGCACGACCTACCATCAAAATAATTATAAAATATTTATCTTTATTTCTCTCTCTCTCTCTCTCTCTCTCTCTCTCTCTCTCTCTCTTTTGTTTCCCTGCTCTTTGTCTATGAATTTATCGGTACCATTTTCTTTTTCATTATGTTTGTTTCTTCTCCCGACTTCAGTTCACTTTGTTGTACAGTTTTTTTTCAATTTACAGCTTACTGTAACATCGGCGGACAGGACCTAAAATGGGTATTCGGTTCAATCGTCAATTGATATCAAAAAATATGGGGTGGAGATAAATCAAATGATCATTTTTCAATTCTTACCCCTCTCCCTTTCTCTTTTACTTTATCTCCTTCTACTGATCTGTCAATTCCTTTTTCTTTGCTATATTATTCTTGTCTTTCTCGTTCTCTCAAGTTGTGGTCTGTCATTATGAACAGCGCTTTCATTTTTCTCCTTATTCTATTTAACTTTCAAACTATCTACCTTCCTATCTAGATCTATTACAAACATGCCCCTCTCTTTTTCATTCTTTTCATTTCTTTTCTCTTTCTATATCCCTATCCCCCATTCGCCCTGTCTATCTCGCTCTCTCTCACTCTATTTATCTGTTTACCTACCTATTTATCCATCTCTCTTGTCGTTTTGTTTTCATTAACACTGTCATTGTTGTGCTCTCTACGTTTTGCGTTATATCTCTCGTCCATTGCGTTTTTATTAATATATCTCTCTCTTTCTCACTTCATCTCTCTTATCTCTTTTTTCTCGCTCATCCTCGTTGCCTGTCGATCTCGAATCTCATTCATTACCTTTTTCGTTCTTTTGTTTACCTATATTTGTAAATAGCTGTAATGAGCTCTCTCTCTCTCTCTCTCTCTCTCTCTCTCTCTCTCTCTCTCTCTCTCAGCCTACCTTTTTCGATCTCACTAGATATCCAACTATGCTATCTCTATCTCCCCCCTCTCACATTCATTCTATCTATCTATCTGTCAATATTTATCTCTTGAAATGCCTAGTATTTATTAATCATTTTGTCATATTTCGTGTTCTTTCATACTTAAAAGTCTACATTTAGCAGTTATCCTAAACTACAGAATTGGTAAGAATTATCGGATTATCACTGTACCGATTGTACAGATATTTAGTTTGAACTTTTTCGATACATATTTACGTTTTTTATAGTTTTAACTACCCAATAAAATATACATTATATTTTAAGTGCTTTTATCAATCGATCAGTTCTAGAAACTGTGAGTAATTGCACAGTATAAACTTCGGTTCCACCACCGAGGATTTTGTGACTTTCTAACGTACGTAAATTGATTTTAACTTCCCCACTTCGGGCATCGAGAGGACAGTTTTGACGTTCGAAAATTTATTTGAGAAGTTCATTAAATATAAATTATTGAAGTTAGGTGAAAGGCCCAATGTACAAAGAGGTAGCTATATAATTTGGTAACTCAAGAGAAACCTTTCTATTCCGTAATACCGTAAAGTTTCAATTGATGCTATTATCTTCCAAGGCGTTTTTGAATATTAAAATGTCATTGTTATACTCCAACGGCTTTAGTGAGTTTACGTTTTGTTCTCGACATTTTTAATAAATGAAAAACGCAATGACTGTTTACCTTGTCTAGCTGTTGCTTCGTTTGCTTAAATTATTGAGACGAATACGTCAAATTCCAGTTATGATCAAATATAACGCTTTTGGTATTTCTATGACCTGTTTCAGGCTTTGCTTTTGTACACATCATATCTTTTTATAGATAAGATGTTAGTACAATTTGTATGGGCGAGAATGATATTGTTTGATTCTTTCTAAAAACATCGACATGAATTTCCAGAGTGAACCCGCTGATACCTCCGCCAACGCGATGTTCCAATTAACAGCTGAACTAGCAAATTGAGCGCCATTAAAAATAAAGCTGTTAATTGAAACGTCGCGTTGGCGGAGGTATCAGCGGTTTCACTTTGGCAATTCATGCCGATAGACGTGGTTGTTGAAGTCCAACCTGATGTTGATCTAAAAGGCTCGAAATCAGGATCGTTGCAAAACAACCTACTGTGAGTAGAAACTGTCTTTTTAGAAAGGAATGAACCCCCGCATCTAATCCATCATAGATAATACCTATGATATTTGTCCGTTCAAATTCATAATAATTAACGCTATAGTCAGTTCGAGTTTCAGTTCATGACCTTGTGATACAACGGCTATTCTTTGTTGTTTCTACAAAATACTTTATCACTTTTCGTTTTTTTTTAGCTTTGTAAACAACCCTCGGCCGATTTAAATATTTACACATAAGCGATCCCTCACGAAGCAAAATTAGAAACTAAATAGGTGATTAATTGTCCTTTGAAGTGTTCTCATTCTACATTCAAGAAAACCCTTGAAATAATCAGTTTCCATTTGACTTTCCCCCGGCAACTGCCTTAGCAAGATAGTTGTGATTTATTGTAATTGAATCGGGGGAACAATGGAGTATCAGATGTTCTCTTTTGTAAGTTAAAGATAAATCAGATAAAAACTTTAACACTAGCACTTCTCATTAAAATGTAATAGATTATTATCAGCTAGTTATAAATTTGGCGTATATATTACAATGATTGCAATCGAAAAACCACATTCAAAGAGCGGTCCAGCTTTATGTACGCTTGTTCTTTTGCTCTAAAAACCTTCGTTTATTTTTAATTGTTAATACAGAACGTCGAAAATTTAATCGCCGATTTTTCTATTTTTTCAGGCTCCATCTTCCGCCTGTTTGTTAAATGATGACTAAACTGATCGACGATTGATCACTGTACATTTGGCTAATACGAGAGAGAGAGAGAGAGAGAGAGAGAGAGAGAGAGAGAGAGAGACAGGTTGAAAATAGTAATGGATTGAAAAATTAACTATAACATTCATACATATCAATGTATATTGACACTTGATTTGTATATACTGTTACGGTTCCTCGCCGGGCCGTTGGCAATTCACCCGGTCACCGGGTACCTGGGGCTCAGTGGAGACTTTTTTTCCTCTTCCCGTAGCCAAAAGAGAAGTGATCGAGCGCCACACTGTTTTTATTTTATGTTTTTCCTCTCGAGGGAACAGTGAAACCCTCTGGGCCTTCTTCGGCTTCAAGTGCCACCCGCACGTCTTCGGCCTTTTAAAGGCCTCATTCGACTTCACCAAGAGCATCTTCGTCTCTGGCCGAGTCTGGTCACCCCGGTGCCGAAAAAAAATTAATTTTTTTTTTGCATGTTCACTTGTAACAATACTTTTAGATATTACTCAAAATTTTACGTTTTTGTCTAAAATAATTAAAAAATATAAATTGGTAATGAAAAGAAAAAAGTTTAAAACAATTTAAAATCGTACAGATAAAATTTGTTTTAGAATTTTAATCAATATTTCAATATCGCGTATATCCTCCATTTGCCTTAATTACTTCTCGATGATGCCTCGGCATACATTGTACCAGTCTGGAAATATCTGGTTGCTTGAGGTTAGCTCATTCCTCACGAAGAGCCCTTTCAAGATCATGGAGTGCGTCAGGAATTGATGGGCATAGTCTTATTCGTCTTTTAAGGATATCCCATAAACTTATTACAATTGGAATTAAAAAGGAGTCAAAGTGGGAAGTTTGTAGCATGCGCGATCGAAGTCTCGGTAGCTCAACTGGTAGAGCAGCGGTGGATATAGCCGAAAGTCGTGGGTTCGAATCCCGCCTATCACACAAATTTTTCATTTCGAGAAAATTGTGTATAATTAATTGAGTATCTCAAAAATGTTCGATGAGGTTCAAGTCTGGAGAACGGGCTGGCTGAGGCCCTGATGCTGTGCTGTTGAGGTAGGTACGTAATATGTGAGCGAAGTGTGACGGGTATTATCTTACATTAGAACAGGATTGGCAACACATGTTCAAATATTTCATCAACTTAGCGAGTGGCTGTCAAAGACCCTCCACGAACAACGACCACCTTTAGGCGACTCTCCATTGAAATTACCGCCAACACCGTTGAACTACGTTAAAAAGGTTGGCCTTAGTATCCATCTGGACATCGTAGAACAAATCTACAATCGTCTGTAAAAAGTACAGCAGACGAATCGTACAAAGACCAATGGCTGTGTTCTTGAGCAAATGCGAGCTGTGCATCAGTTGGGTGTAGTTTTAACCTGTCAGTGTATATATTATAACACTATCTGTTTACACACTTTTGTTGGCTCAATTTGTTCACATTTTTCATACATATGTAAGTTACACGTGTACGCTGTTATTGCGCTGAGTACGCTCACTTAATCTCTCTTGCACTGACACGCTCTCGTTTTGTAGATAGGTCTCTCTGTTCATCTAACCCAACTTTTGAATGTTTTCTTTCCCAGTTTTATATGTAACTGAATATCCTTCACTTATTCTCTCTCTCTCTCTCTCTCTCTCTCTCTCTCTCTCTCTCTATCTCTCTCTCTCTCTCTTTTTGTACGTCAGTCCCCCTATTTATGTGGCTCAACTTTTATTACTCTTCATTAAATGTATCTCAATCGGGTAATCAGTCTATCTGTTTTTTTATTAGGTTGGTCTCTCTGCTTATCAAACTTAATTTTTGTTTCCCAATATTTACATGAACTGGATCTAACTTACTCTCTCACTTTT
The DNA here is from genome assembly GCA_039619505.1 of Cimex hemipterus. Taxonomy (NCBI): domain Eukaryota; kingdom Metazoa; phylum Arthropoda; class Insecta; order Hemiptera; family Cimicidae; genus Cimex; species Cimex hemipterus. The sequence goes on along the minus strand of CM077106.1, from coordinate 31,183,497 downwards.
TTCTCTCGTCTTCTCTTTTTATCGTTTCTCTCTCTTTCTCTATCTATCTATCTATCCATCTATCTATTTATCTCAATTTTCCTTTTAACGTCAATAAAAGTGTTTTTGAATTAATGTATAGCGAACAAATATTTATAAATATTGAGTATTTCATTTGTATAGTACATAATATTTAAATAATAATTTATACAGGTTTCCGTGTTAATTGCAATTAATATTATATCATATATCAAGTGTAACGTAGTAATTAGATAAATATATTATTTTATAGTAGGATAGTTTAGTATTTTATAAACAGAATGACATAATATAGGCAAGTATAGTAGCTTGTTCATCGTTTAAATGAAATCGTCTAATAGATAATTATTGTAATATTATTCCAGATCTGATCAGCCACTTGTGTAAAGGAGTTTTGTGAATTAAATAGCTTAGTCGGCATTTATATTAACAAACCATGTCCAATCATTATTCATTCCTTTAGGTTATAAAGTCTTTTTTGTTATTCTTCATCCATTAATCAGGCTTTTCAATGTGCATGTTTCCTTTTTTGGATGAACATCAATTAAAATGTGATCAAATACGGCTAAAAGGTTTTATACGTTTTTTTTTATAATGCCTGTAAATAGTATTTCTAAATTAGGGTTTTAAACATTTTCGTAATTTAAGTAGGATGTTTATATGCCAAATGTTTTAATTTAATGCAGGACTTGAAAATATTACGGTTTAAATGAATCTGAATACTAATTAACTGTAAGCTAAATTTAGATTCATAAAAACCAATAGAAGTTAGGAATGCTTGATATGCTAGACGAAAACAATTGAATAATATGTATTTACTTGGCAGAAAGGATTAAATATTTAGTGTTTCAATTATTTTCTTTACTAACTAGAATTTACTACAATTTATGTTGAAAGCTTAGTTGGCTAAACTTTTCTAAATTTAGAAAAAGTTTGATAGTTTATGCAATTATATGGACATTATTGTGATTCATGTTTGTACTAAATTTACTTTCCTTAGACCTTGCTAGTTTTACAGTCTAATTGTGAGATTAAAATGAAGGTTATCGATAATTTGTACTACACAGAAACAATTAGGTTGTAACTAGTTTAATTCATTTTAATGAGCAAAATAGCGCAACTAATATTACATTTTATACTGGGTTAAAATTCAAACCAAAATAATAGAAAGAGATTTATTTCCTAAATTGTCAAAAGAAATTTTATCGTAGTAAATTATGATTCATCAACCTTAATTAGCTATGTGCAAGACAAGAGAGGCAATTTTATGCTTTTACATTTAAATAATGTCGTTTTCCGAGAAGGAGAGAATAGTGTGTCGCTCTTGAAAGCCCCAATGATGAAACAAGACGTCTAAAATTACCCGTAAAATTAATTAAATAAGTGGAAGGCGTTAAATTTCATTAGCCGTTTATAACGGCGATACAATGGCAATAGGGATTACCGGTAATACTAGTTTACGTTCTCCTTTATTTTAATAAAAGTTGAAAAACTCCATGGACAAGTTGACATTTACTGGCGCAATATTGTTTCTGTCGAGTTTTCTTTTTTTTTTGTGTGTGTGTGGGTCTAACGATTCGCGGACGTGCCTTAGAGAAGGTCCGAAGCAATTCACAACATCCGTCAATTATGAATCACGATTTGACCGTTTCGAAGGTTGGATATTTTCGTCAAGTTTCATTTTCTCGTATACAATTGAACAAGAATGAATAATGTTCGGGTTTGGACCGGATTGAAATTGACTGCTAAAAATTGAACTCTCTGTTATCAACGATTTCACCAGAAGGCACCAACAATTTATCTTTTTCGTCCACTAATTGGTTGAATAAGTCATTGCTTTATTATATATTGGTATCCTACGGTAGTAAAATCAAATTATTCACACAGTTGTCGCGTAAACATCAAATATCACCTGGAGAAGAAAAATCCAACCAAATATCAAGAGCGATGTGAAGTGACAATTTTCAAATGTCGCAGTAAAACACACAAAAATATGTCCTAGTTTAAGTACATATATAACATAGAAGATAAAACAGCATAGAAATCATATTAAATTCCAGAACACTAGTAAAACATAAAATTAAGCTTTAATGAATACAGGTTCATGATATACCATTGATTTTATGTGAATTCTAAATATAATCTAAAACAAGGTTTTTTTTATCATATATGAAAATTTTGTAAATAACAATCAAAAAATATATTTGAATTGTTAATCATCTCGGAGGACTTTGTTAATTGCCTTATGTTTTGCGTATTAGCCAGAAACCGTAGATTTGTATTGTAGGTTTTTTGTGGGGGGGGAGGTGACCAAAATTACAGGGCGACGGTGGGATTCGGACCCACGACCGTGAGGTCGGACATGATAACCTTTCGCGTAATGTGTTTCCAACTGTTTAGGGTAATCAATAGCCGTCGTACTAGATGATGCTGCATTGATATTATAAGGGATTTTATTAAGGTCATCTACAAACGGGATGAGAAGGTCATTATGGTTTAACAGGTACAAGTAGTTTAATCATAAACATTAAAGCAATAATTTAAAAAATTTGACTTTTGTACTCCATACTCCACAACTGTGCCTCCATAGAGGTCATAATTTTATTGTATAATTTTAAACTCATATGAAGAAGTATTTTTTAGTTATTTGTAAAGTCGGTTACCAAACCTTTTACTCAAGATTATAACGTATGTCGTACCTGATTTTATGTAATGAGTGCCACTCTCAACGCGGCACGCAAGAATGGCACAATTACTCAGAAGACAAACACTGAGCCATGAAGATGATCTCAATAAAGATCGAAACGTTGGCACGATAAAAAAAATGTTTTTTTTTCTCACGATTTTTTGAAACAATCATCGACTAACGGTCACTAATCACCTCACATGTAAGTAATAATATTCACATATTCAATCCAAATTAAAAATTATATTACATTATTTAGTAACTATAATAGGTACAAAATATAATTAAGGTAATTTATAATATATAATCAATATACTTTTTTACAATACTTTTTACTTTGTATATTATAATATTCCATTATAATTATAACATTCAAACTTTTTATAACTTTTCTATAGTTACAAAATGTTCCATCTCTATGTGTATCAATTATTTATTTAAATTGCATAAACATAGCTTTTTTATGGATTTAACGGGAAAGTGAATAATAGAAACATAATTGTTTTAGTTGTTAAAGTTAACATCAATAAGTTATTAAATTGAGTAAAAATTAACAAATAATTAAAGTTATTCTTGTTATTTTTGATCCACTTGGCTAAAGTAAGACAATAGTTCACTTTTCCTAAAAGGGGTATCGTTTACCACCCAACCAACAACCCGAAGAAAAACATTTTTTTTCTGTAAATAATCCAAAGTGCTATCGACCGTTCAATTTGTATTACGAAAGTATTAAAGCTCTTCCAAGTCCCAAGTTGGACGTTTCCGTTACGATAAAGCGACAAAACTTAATGGTCTTATCAATTCCGACTATTTTGTGCAATTGATCAAGTTTATCTTTTTGATTTTTAATTAAATTGTAAAACGCTTTTTAAGAGTAGTTTCCCTACTTAGTATTGAGTAGATGAACGTAGAAAGCATCTAGATGAGTTCCATAAGTACGATAGATTTAATTTTAATCTCGGTCGATTTCGTTTGACTACTAATTCAATGCTTTTAGTATGTTTTGTTAAATATTACGTTTATTCAATAAAGACCTGACTTTGACATTCACGTAAAAATAGCATTCTTGGTCTTGACCTAATCGGCACTACATCAAGGCTGACGCTTCTTTTTCAGCCTGATTATCACAATTTTCACTACTTGTTTTTAAAGAACAGTTTGCTAGCACAGTTATCGCTGGTCATTATCCAAGCAGACGACTTACCAAGATTTTTACAGTTTTATTTCCACGTCCTCTTTCCTGAGCGTATATTTGATCGTTTAGGTGGATTATTTTAGCCAATATAATTTGATAATGAAACGTTTTCAACATTCTTTAAATGTATTGTACTGAATCCATTGAGGCCTGATTTTGGGGTAAATAGTTTTCAGATTTGCTAATGAATTTTCACTTTTATTACCATGTTATTGGCTCAATTAAAATGTATTAATTTATACATAGTTATAATGAAAAAATTATTCGGCAGTTCTCTTATTTTCTTTATATGTTATTTATGAAGTAATGCTTGATCATCTTTTCAGTAATGATAGTATAGACACTCTCACACGACTCGCAAGAATTGCACAATTACTCAGAAGACAAACACTTTGAGCCCTGAAGATGATCTCAATAAGATCGTAGCGTTGGCCGGATAAATAAAATGTTTTTTTTCTCACACCAGACCGCATCTCACGATTTCGGAATAAGTAATGATAGAATATTTTATCGGAATTCTAATACTTAGCACAGGGAAATCACAAAACGGCCTCAATCGCAAATATTTTGGTATGAGCTTTTGGTAGAATCTAATTTTACGCTTCCAGGTCCGTTTGAACAAAACCCGATTTATTTGTTGTCAAGACCGTTTTAAAGGACTTTGCGCCATTAAGCCGAGGTATTTGTAACGTGTGGGTTTGGAGATCACGAGGACGGGGAGCTGGCGTATTCCAACAGGACCGACACTTCGTGCAAACACCACGCCTTCTGCAAATATATGCCCAAGGGCTGAAGGTATTTGGATTGCCGCTTAGAAGTAACGACTCCCCCCCTGGTTCTCCCAATTCCCCTATCCAGTCTCGTAAGGGCTGTAAGGTTGGAAAATAATTGATGATTCGTCTCAATCGATAAATTATCGACGTGAATATTTAGCATGATGCATTGCATGGGTGTCAACTCAGTAAACAATCTGTGATCTTCTGTAGTTTGAGAACTATGTAACAATAGCAGAACAAGGTTTGACTTTTCAGAATTTTTATGATTTTTTTATTATCTACCTGTTACATTACAAATTTCTGAAATAAATTACGCATATATTTTATTTGCCGTAAAATTACAATAGTTTTTATTATCATTCCAGATTAAATTCCATGGTCCAAACACAAACCGTCATAGGGGACAAATACTTAGATACTCAAACTCATCGGCCACCGATTTTCCGTTAAAATGAGAATCCATCCTTTTGATTTTCGTTAACTGACTGTTTTGAAACACTGCCAGGATATGCGGTCAGGAGAAGACAGTGAATGGTTCATCGACCGTCGGAGAACGTTTAAAATAAGTAAAACGGTCGATTGAAACTAATTGCCATGTCATGGTTTCTGATTTGCATTCAGATTTGTGGGAATAGGATCACTCGTTGAACTAAACGAGATAGGGTCAACGTGGAAATTAATGTGGGAAGGAAATTTATTTATAACGACTGTGTATGTGTATGCATGTCCGTGTATATCACAGAAATATACAGATATAGAGATGAGAAAGAGTAAAAGTGAGGTGAGAGAGAGAGAGAGAAAGAAAGAAAGAAAAGACAAGAAAGAGAACTTGTAATAGCGCGGGAAAGGAGCGGAATGTGAATGGTTAGATGAGAAAGAGAAAGAAACAGAGAAATATAGAGAGATAGATAATAGAAATAGAGAAAGAGAGAAAGAAATTTGTGGATGTAAGAGACAAGAGCGAGGAAGGAAGAGAGAGAAAGTGAAATACAGAGAGAGAGAGAGAGAGAGAGAGAGAGAGAGAGAGAGAGAGAG
>CM077106.1:31135191-31162888 GCA_039619505.1 Cimex hemipterus | reverse complement strand
GATGTGTATAAGAGACAGTATATATATGCCAAGAAATTTTTTGTTGAGCATTACTGAACAGTCCCACAAGGATTCCAAAACAAAAACCGGATTCCAAAATAAATCACAATTTAAGTTAATAAATTAATAGAACAAATATTTTCCACTATTTTCGTTAAACAATCTTTTATAATAAACAATATATTTTCATTCTAGTTTTAATTGTTTATTTTTTCAAGTTTGTCTAAAACTAAGGTTGAACTTGTTGTTTAGTATTTTACGTTCTTAACCTTTCACATTTTACAAACTCTGATTTTGACAATGAATGCGTTTTCCTCCAGATTTCCGTTACACTGTAACATGCATAGTTTAGTTTGGTAAGGTTAATGTACTATAAGGCAAAAGTTGGTTTCCGCTCCAAAAAACCACTCGCGGTTTCAACCCAAGAGGAATTCGTTTGTCGTAGATTCCAGCCCGGAAACGTCGGTGTATTTAATTTCCTCACAGACTGCCATCACAGGCGATTCCGTATGTCGTTCAACGTTTTGATTACTTTTACTTGCTCAATAATCCACAATTTTCCGTTCCTATCAAAAGTTGATTGAACCAGAGGAAGCTGTTCGAAAATAACAATCGAGGTGTTTTGCCCTTCGTCCGGTGGCTGTTGAACAATGGGATCGGCTGGAGAAAATTTTGAGCGGGAAATTACCACTTTTTCATACATTTTTACGAGTCACCCAAGCTTTAAATGAAATAAGAAAGTTTAAACAATGCCCATCACTTCGCGTTATTAACAAAAAGATTATTTTTAAATAAATATATTTGCTTGATTATTTTATACATTATTATAATTGTTTTTGAAAACTTATATTTTCGAATTTAGTGTAATGAGCTGAGAAAGGAATTAGGATTTCGAGGATCGTGAAAAATTGTTTTATTTTTGATTTCAAAGGTGTAAATTTTTGGCTAATAAAAAAATCTTAAAACGCATTATGTAATTTAGGTCGGTATGAACGGAGAATCAAATTGTATATTGATGCAAAAAATATAATTAACGTTTAACTAAATTTTACAATTAGTAATTTAAATTCCAATAATTAAATTATATACTAATAAACATTTTAACCCATATTTTTTCTTCGTTTAGTTTATGTATCATGATAATTAATAATAACAAATATATATTATAAGCTATTGGGCTAGCAAATTAGATTGAAAAAGTTTTAAAATATTCAAAAATTAAACTCTAATTTTAACCATTGGCGATAGAGACAAGCGTGATTGGCAAAATTAATTTATTTTTGAGAACATTAAACAGCATGCCGATAAACAGTGTTGCAATTAATTTAGAAAAATTTAAATAAAGAAACCGAATTTCCGATAAAATATATTACATGCATTTTGCAATAAAATACATTGTGTCTTCATTAAAAGCTTGAGCTCGGAAGCGAGTATTTAGGTCCCCATTCTTGGTTGAAATTGGGTTGTTCTATTGTATATATAATAATAGTTGTGTATTTGTCAATTTGTGTTGAAATGGAATGTATTTATTAACGTGAATGTGTGATGTGAGAGGGTCGATGGTGGAATATAGAATACCCCCATTGACCTTCAGTTAGGTTAGTTGTATATTATGTGTAAAGTTGTGTGAAGAGTGAAGGCATTTATTAGCGAGAATGTGTGATGTGAGGAGGTCGATAAGGGAATAACGAGTACACCTTCGGTCCTCAATTAGGCAGTTGTATAATGTATGTAAATGGTGATGGAGGAATATAGAATAAATGCTGTTCAAATAGGGGTGAATGTCTTTAATAATGAACATGAGTACGAATGGGTTTAGGTGTTGAATTGGCACCACCCGCCTGGAGCCCAACCTGGTGGACGGACGGGAAGACTGATGCCTGACTTCAGACTGTCAGCACATGGGTTGTGGATGATTCTCGGGTCTGCAGGCAATTGACTGAATATAATAAATGCTATAGCCGTTGGACTACGAGAGGCCAATAGGCTCCGCTCAGCTCGGTATGTGTTTGCATATATGTAAATACATATATGTACCGGGCCCAGTGCATAAAAGGTGCACTATTGAGATAAAGTGGATTTCCAATTATGAATAGCCACCTTACTCGAACGAAGATAATTCTTTAGTCCTGTACTTAGCGTATTAAAATCATCTTGGTACATTTCCTTATAAAACGATAAAACGCGAGACTGATCTGACTTGTTCTCGAGTTTCTTCGCCGAATTTGACACTTTTTTCTATAATTTTTTTACATCGCAAAGGACACTCATTAAGGTTATTTATTCGCTCATTCATAAGAAAAGGATAAGCCCCATGCAAAGATCTCTACACAAACAATTTTAACTCTGCAGACCACAATGCACCAGGATCAGCGACTTCCAGAACAACTGTTTTGCTAAGACGGTAATCATGATATTTGAAGAATTTAAAGATGTGGTTAAAATGAAGTTTAACGGTATATAAAAAATTATTGAACTACGTTAGTAAGAAAAGGGCAAATATCTTTCTAATGATCAAACTTCAAATTTTGTACCTAGACTTGCGACGCGTATTGATCAGCGAATTAAGGTGAAGAGTTTAAATTTCACAGGAAGAGAACCAGAATTTCGAGAAATTAATGTACAGTTGAAAGCCTCCAGAGTTTCGTTGAAAATACTTGGTTGTTGATAGCTAATTGAAAGACAAAGATTTCTATACTCTTTTAAAATTTCAATCTTTCTGTTATTGCAAATTTTTGATCAATTGGACAGGTTAAATATTTTTAAAATATATAGATATTACAAAAAAAAATATATATATATAAAATGTAGATATTACAGCTTGAAAACCATTCGCTATAAACAAGGAAAGTAAATGAAATATATATTCACGAAAAGTTAATAACCTTTTTCAATTATCGAATTAACAGATTTATGAACAAAATGGTACGCGTACATAAAAAAATTATTTCACTATGAAAAGAAGTGTGCGTAATGTCACAAGAGTTTATAATTAGACAGGTTTTCTAGTCCAGCAGGTATGATTATTTCTGTTGAGCTGGCAATTATCGACGTCGCCGTGTGTCGCTTGATCGATTTTTTGAATCCCGGGTCAAGTGAATAAGGACAAGTCGGTCGCTATTTTATTTACGACCCCATTGACCGGCTGACTATTTTCGGACGGCTCGGCTTAAAAGGATCGCTTATTAAAAATAAGTCGAAGTGTCACGACTGAATCGATTGAATAAAATAACGACTGCCGTGTTGAATTGTCGTATCTACCGTTCTTAAAATAACACCAACACGGTCAATGGCCGATTCAAGTTTAAAAATATTTTTGGATTGACTATTCTAAAAACATTTGATTTAAAAATCGTGCCTAACAATAAGTTAAATAAGGAAGGCTGTTAAGAAAAAATTGAGAAATATTTGCGAGTTCATAGCTTATAAAATTTTGTAAAAAAAATCTTTGACAGATTATGACAGGTCGCGTTAGTTTTCGATAATTAAACATTTAAGTCACTGCTAATGCAAAAATATATTTATAAAAATATTTGTAATGATCATGACTGCATGTCGACCGAGAAGGCACCGGAACAACGCTCAGAACGCTGTATATTTTGTTTTTATTTGCTAATTAGTTATACAATGTAAACTGTAACAATTGTAAACAATGTGTAGCGATTAAATTAATTATTTAAATTTTTCATAAATAAAGAACCTTAATTGCAAATGCAAAAATGAAATAATACAATATAAACAAGTTCTTTTATTCATTTCCCCCCTAATTTTATATTTCATTCATAGCCATGGTAATTATTCATAGTTCAACCTATTCATAATTTCCGCTGTATTCTCCGGGCCTTTGGATGAATATTCACGTTAATCTAGTGTATGAACATTGTGAGACAGCGTGTAAATTATTTTACTCGCGTGAATGACCAGCCATGTGGGCGTTGTACACGCTGTAGTGCGTTAAGATAAATTGTATACATAATCGCAATGTATGTACATGCTCATTTGTTTCCTCCATTTCTCTTATTTTAAATATTAATTTTCAAATGATATTTCTATCGGATAAAATGACAATTGATCATAAATTAGTTCATTAAGTTTATAATGATCAATATGTAACCAATTAACTATTAAAGAGCAATGGAATTTAAAAAAAAATCGTTTTATGAATTATCCAGATGTGCACATGCGCGTAATAGATAGAAATGGCCAACGTTTAAGAAAAATAATGAAAAAGAAGTAGTGAAGAAAAAGTAACACAAGTATGTGTTGTTAACAGGAGAGAGAGGAGAGAGAGAGAGAGAGAGGAAGAGGGTGAAAGAGTAAGAGAAAAATATGGTAAGTGATTAGTTGAGGTAATTTAAATTAATAGATTGTGAAAATTATGGTGAGATAATCGAAATTAATAAATTTTCGAAAATTATAGAATTTTTTTTAAAAAATAAAACTGCCAATTCTGTCTGACCAAGTAAAAACATAAAAATCCTACATTAGGTGGTCAATCCGCAGAAAACTCTGCGAGGATAAGGAGGATGGGTTCATCAAATGGCAGGCCATATAGAAAAATATCACAATTTGATTTGCCGTAATTTTCCATCAACCTCCTGAACTTTTTAAGGTCTACTGTACATTTTAACATGGCGGGTTCTCCAGATCATCAATGCATAATTATATACGTATTTCTAAATTTCTTGCTGTCTGTCTATTACAAATAATACTAATTTTTATCAGTAATATTTATAGGTTGCATAATTAGAATTAAAAATATAGCAGGCTGCCTTTAAATAGGGCATTTCTTTTAGGGAAGCAATAACACCAACTTTATATATTAATTTGAAAATATTCTCATCAGCTATCGCAAACAGAGAGATCACAGAGTGAGAGAGGGCGAGAGGGCAGAGGGAGGGAGAATGTGAGAAAAATATAAAATGATTAGTATGAGATAAGTAGAAGATGAACGAGTCTAGTGAAACATAAGAAAACGTAATATATTTCTGTACAAAAATATGTACTTGTGAAAAACTATGAAAGAAAAATGGCTAAAAAGATGTAATTAACAATACTTCACGACATAGTTAGACAGTAACGTCAGGTTAATATTAAGTAAAAAATTGATTTATAAAATGTACAAAATTGCATATTTTTATCATAAACATCTGTTGATATGAAAATAACCTCATGTTTATGTTCAAAACACGAAAGAAGATATTTTTAAGGTTTCAACAGTTTTGTTTTAAAACATAGTTACTTAATGACCAAGTCCATTAAGCCTCTCTCTACGTCTCTCTTTTCAGAAAACTGATTAATGAACTAAGAACTCACCACTTTCCACAACTATCATATATATAATACATAGAATATAGTAAATCATATTTGGGTTAACTGATAGAGTTGAAAGTGTAAATTATAAATCGGACGGCGCTTTGTCAGGAGGCATGGCCGTTTGTATAATTTAAAAATGTTTAAGATCAACGAGCCATTTTTCGTCTATTGGGTAGAAATGGAAAAAGAATTGCGTATCAATTTTCACATAAAACAACTACTGAAAGATATATGAAATGATTTATGTAGACTAGGGAGAAGATTTTGTTTAACAATGGCCAGTGGTGTGAAAAGTGAGATGTAACGCATAATAGCGACAAAAATGTGTCTGGTGATCCTATTTTCGATAGTGTTACTGCCAATTGTTCTTTGGGTCGTTGAGACCGAATTAATTCTTCATGAAATTAACGGGGTCTCTTGGCCTGATTGAGAGATCGGTATTACTTTTTATCAAATTCAATGAATACTTTAACTTAACGGTCGAGACTTAGTGATATTGATATTGGCCCTCCCAATTCCACGTCCATGTGGCATATGTTGCCAGCGTTACTTCCTAAAGTGGGAATTGCCTCGGACACTGATGACATGATTTATCTGGAGTGCATGAAGCTTTGTAGTTCGCGAAATTTCAGGCGTCAGCGACGGTTAGGACAAGGTAGACTGCGATCTCAACGGTATTCAATCGCGGTTTTATTGTTTGTTTTTCCCGAGTCGGAAGTGGTTTCCCTATCCGTCATATATTCGGAATATTTGAGTAGGATCGCGCATTAAATATGTCCCAAACTTTGAGAACTGATAGCCGAGACGATCAAAAATCTATTAGAAACTTGTAAGATAGTCGTTATGAAGGGTTAGTCTGCTGCATTCCAATGGTCTAAAATCAATTTGTATGACGTTGATATCCCTCGGAAAAACCTTCTACGATATAAACGACTGAATACACATAACTTATTTGTTGATAACTGTCAGTCGCTATGTCCATTGGTTCCGGGAAAGGATCGGTAAAGGGGCTCGCGTTGACGGCGTTTATCACTAAGCGCGCCGGGCCAGGTTTGACAGGCTCCCTAAAGAGTCTCGCCGCCGGACCTTGGGCCACCTGTGCTTAACCCATAGCATCCAACGATACGTATAAATTTTATTTTCGTTTGGATTCTGGGAAGGATGAGACTACCATATTAAATTTCTACACGTTTATTTAAGCTTTTATATAAAAATATAGTCCAACATACACGTATCATTATTTAAATCGATCGATGGCTATCACACAACACATGGGTCACCGCTCTACCATATGTGCGTTACAAACCATGCCTCGAGCGCGAAACGTGAACTCAATGGCGTTAACAGCGACCTGTCAATACATGCTAAAAATGACACCGCATTTGCGTCTAGGCGACTAATATTTAGCCCGAATAAACAAATAATTGTTTTCCAATAAGAGAAATAAGAGAAAATGGCAGCGAAATGCATGTCAGAACACGCACGATGTCGCCAGAACCATTTGATTTTTTCTGACGTTCAATTTATACAATTTTGGTATTTCACTGTGGATATAGATAAACTGATTCTTGTTGTTGAAAGTCGGTGTTCGTGAATAAATAATCACGACGTAGATATTTCTTGGCCAAAATGGGAAAAAGTTGCTTAAGAAATACACTAGCAATAAACCATATTTTGGTACTGGTCAAAATTGCTATATTAATTCTTCTAATAAAGAATTATTTTTATTTAAGGTTTTGGTTGAGAAGAAAAATTAGTGCCACGACTTTCTGCTCAATTCGCCGCTGCTCAAACAACTTGAGCTACCGTAATTCGATCCCCTCGGACACCTTTCAACCTACAACAATTCGAATTTTCCCACGTTTTGCCATTTTTCATTTCATTTTAATTAATATGACAATTATGACCCCTAAACATACATGTATTAATTTTTTAAAGAATTAGCAATAATTTGAAACTCTCCCTTCTTGTGAAAAATAAGCGATTAACATACTCTGTTTTCCCACCACCTAAAAGAAAATAAAACTCGTCAAATTCGTCTATTTTGCGTACAACATACAACGTACAACGAGCACGATGTGACCACCTGTTCTGACGAGAATTTCGGACGTGCTCGTTAGAACAAAAAGTTAGGCAAGACGACTATTTCGTTACGGTTCAGCTTCCTGTTCTGGCATCCACAAATTTTGGTGTGATTTTAATTATACTTGATGCAAAAACACAAACCCCCCATATTTTTCTTGTTTGTTTATTACAATTGACTTATTTCACAGGAATTCAAATTTGAAAGGTTAATTTAAAGGTTAGGTATGTTAAATAGGAATATAAACTAAAACGAATTTGTGGTTACTACGTACATGTGATTATTAGCATTTCCATTATTTTTAATTTATAAACAAAATTATTTTATTTGTAAATAGTGTTTAATGGAATGTTCCAATGAAGTTTGTGCAACTGTGCAATCTAGAGGTAAGAACGTATTTATAATTTAGTAGGAAGTTAGTAGGTCAAGGCCCAGTCATGAGCGTCATTCCTGATTATTTTTATATTCATTAGTTTCATTATTTTTATAGGTAAACATTCTAAGACTTTTTAAAGATAATTATGGTTTTTTATGAGTTTTCTTTCATGGACGATCAAAAATTATTTATAGCAATTTTGTTTACAACTCATTTTAAAGCGGGCAAATATAAACTTGAAAGGAAACTAAATAACCATCCTGTGGACTTTATTTTGAAGAGGGGAAGCATTTTTGATCGATTACAGACGGCCTCGGATAATTCGAAACGTTTTCATCTACAGTATTAGAGAGTGATGTCATCGGGCCTTGCGACGTGGAATGAAACAACAAAGAAAATAAACAAGGCGTTGAAGATATTCGGCGGAAGTTTTTCACATTTGATTTTTCACGACATGGTGAGACGAATCGTCCTTGATTAACTACCAAGAGGTGAGTTGTCCGGAAAAAAAACGTTCACCTTCGAGGAAACGGGGAAACAAAGGGTTTTGTAGATTTAACATTGTCATTCCATAACCGGCGTGAAATAACGAAAAACGCACACGTACGCCTTCTAATAATATTCCCTGCTTGAATGTCTGAGCTGAATAGCAGTAATTGTAGTCTGCAATTAAGTCGTTGTAATGCTCCATTCACTAACTAAATTATCAAAGGTCGAGTCATTCGGCTTAGTAGTTAATATGTGAAAACGCTGAATTAGAATTAGCCCGTTTCAACACTATTCAAAAGCCCATCTTATTCATAAGTTTGTCTTAAGTATTTTTAGATTTAATAATGTCACGAGGTTAAAACGAGAATTATTAACATCATTCTGAAGAATCTTGTACAGTCATTATAATGACGCGACCTTGCAAACAATAAACACGCTACGTGGAAATGTAAATATGTCTAAAATATTACAAGCTTCAATAGTCTCAAGAGAATGAAATTTTATCCGAAATATGTTTCTGATATTTTAAAACAAAATTATTAAAATATTTGTTAATGAATCGTGTATTTCACCATGGGGATAATAAATCAGCGCCTAGAAAAAAAATGAAAATAGATTAAAAAAGTTAATTGAAACATAATTCCATTTAATCTGATTGCTCCTTATTATTTTAGATTCCCTATCCTAGCTGGTTTCATCAGTATTTTGCGAGAGAGAGAGAGAGAGAGAGAGAGAGAGAGGAAGATTTCCAATTCAATAAATGAAATATAAAAAATCGTTAATGAAACCCCGCCAATTGTGTACATACACACTGAAGTTCTTTAGATGTTTTTTGAATGAATTTGTAGGCAGCAATAACTTTTTCAGAATAACAAAGCATCGGTATTAACATTGACGATCAATTAGAGGAATGTTTGTTATCCATGCCTACGTCGTATTTTACCGATTTCATTATGTAACTGCTGTGAAGATAAACAGGCGTTTAAGACTTAAATATTTTGCACAATGCCAACTTCCTTTTAGTGGCTCCCGCCTTTTTCATCTATTTTGTAATTATTCAAACTTTTCACAAAGAAACAAAAGCAAAAACGGCTCTTCTAATTTTCCGAGAATACCTTCATTCTCACCCCCGGGGCTGGGAGACTTAATTCAAAATTCTAATCCCACCTCTTTATTTTTCTTCCTCTTGTGACGCCACCCCAACGCCAAGGCAATATAACAACTCAAGAGTTTACATAAATTTACATCCAAATGGACGGACATTTATTGCATCTATTTCACTTTTTCGCCTTCCATGAACCAAAGAACAAATTTTGGTAATTTTATTCTTACATTTCTACAGATACGATTCTTGCAGATGTAGAATAAAGTTTCTTCAAAATTTCAAGGTTTCCGATATCACAATATCACTCTTTCATATTGGTAAAATGTAAAGTGATTTATTAATAATAATTTATATCTGATGCATAATAAATAAAGGGTAAAAATAGAGAAAATAAGTAAACGTCATTATTATTATACTTAAAATTCGTAATGTGAATTCTAATTTCAAAGATGAACTCCTATCAAAGGCAAGATAAAGATATGAAAAAGCTAATATTTATTCCAGTCCCCGCAAAAGAGCTAAATTTAAAGTTACTTTGGCTTTTGTGTCTTTCTTTTTATTTCATGTTAGTTTTCTAAGTCCAATCGTTTATCTATTTATGAAATTAAAATCGAAGAAAATAGTGGGAAAGAAAGGAATGAGGAATAATTAATTTTCCATATTTAACATCTTTCATAATCTCCGTGTGACTACCTCAGCCCAGATGGCTAGGAAAATTTGTGACGATTACGTCGATAACTTTTGGAAGAAAGTAACGTCAGTTTTGCTTGGTCTAGAAGCGGAAGTTTTCACTGGTAAGGCGCAATGGTCCGTCTCTCTTTCCGTCAATAATAGACCCCTCTCAACGAGACGAGACATTGCAAAGAATATCATATCTTATACAAACGGTCCAACGCTACTGAGTATGTTTGTGATATATGAGTTCCATACATGTTGACGGAAGAATTTATTTACATATAAAAACGGAATGTAAAAAATAGGATTTCTTTGTAAATAGAAGGAAACCTGGGCATAATAAATAATGTCGAGACACAAAATCCAAAAAGTACTAGTAGCAGTTGTTCAGAAAAATTATTTTATTTAAATAATATCAAATATTATTGAAATGTGACAGTTTTATAATCAAAATGTTTTGTTTCTCAAAGTGTCTAAACGTTAAAACCTGATAAATAATATTTAGTAATAGTCTTAAATTTTTAGGCCTTTAGTTTAATATCTTCTTTAGTGACTGGAGTTTTTGGTAGCCCTGAGAAGTGCAGGTGTTTTCTGTAAGTGTAGTGTTTGGCGATGAATCGAGGATGGGACCGCGTGTGTGCCGTTCACTGAGGAGAATCGATTGACTCTGCAGCGGTTGTAGGCAGATGCAGCAATTAGCCGAGTGCAGCAGTTGGCCAGTATAGCTGTTGAGAAGGCGCGTTCGAGGCTAATTCTGCGGGAACTTTTGCTGCCGTTTTTGGCGAAGTCATTGCTCCATTACAGACTTCCGACAGGTCGTCGAATAGACGAGTCTACCGATTAGAGATTAGTGAGACTTCGATGTGGGAAGGGTCTCCGACGAGTCGGAAGTCAGTGAGGAGTGCACCTTGTTTATATCCGAAGCGCTCTTCTCTGATTGACTGCAGAGTGGAGGGTGCGATAATTCCAAAGCCGGTAGCTATGGGTATGCTCTAGCGGGTAACATGGGATCTACAGGTGGCCACCACATCTTCATTTATCAATGTTCAGATAATTACAGATATATAATATAAGTGTTTGAGTATGTGTACTTTTTTATTAAGGTAATATAAAACTTGCAACAAGCTTTGCGTGAGTGTTTTCCCACTGAACTCTAGAGAAATGTAAATTAGGTCTTATGTTCTATCGTAGTATAATATTTCTTAACAAGTATAAATACTATATTCTAATCTCTTGGCTCTTGAAATAATACCAATAGTAATAAAATAAGGGAAGCATACGGTTTCTTTGTGAATAGTCGTTTTATCTTTGCTAGCACATAATACTAACACCGCTAAGGAAATGCGGGGTTAAATATGCTCTTAAACTGTTGACGTAGTAACAAAAGATGAAAGTATAAAGTGATTTGTTGTCGCCTTTACACGCCCTTGATAAAATATAACAGTGTTTTTCTTAATGGTGGTTGTTTATTGCGATTCTCAGAATTAATTCTCTACTCTAAAATTAGCAACATGTTTTAATTACCAATCATAATAATTAGAGATGAAAGATGATTATTAACCGGCGGTCTAATTTAACGGCGTGTGTAAATGATCAATTTAAAACTAGTTTCGACCAGTGGCCGTCCCAATTCGTCGGGGTCTCGGTTCAAGGCGTAATGAGCCCGGGTAAACACGGAGAAGTGCTTTGAGCTAACAATTCTCCGACAGGCAAGTTTAAGGGCTATTTTATTGAAGGGGCGATATTAGATTTTGGGGAAAATTGGCCCTCCTGCCTCATTTGCATACGTCGCCTCTGATAGCCGAAGGAAATTGAGTGAATTTCGAATTTAAATTAAGCCCCCACTTTAAACAAAAAAAAAAATACAATTTAAAAAAGCCGACTGTGAAGCTTGATTAAACGGAAAGCAAATCTCTTTTTTCAGCCAGATTAATAATGTAAAAGTTATTCAAAACTGAAAGTAACGTTGTATTTTATTTACACAGCTTTTCTAAAATATTTTGTAATGTTAAACGTATAAAATGGCAAGTTTCCGAGAAAAAAAAGTCTCCTTACTATATATAAATATATTTAATATTTAGAGAAATAACATTTTCTAGGCGGATATGAAAACGAGACATGGGCAAATATACATAGATATAAATATCCTGATATAAATTTTTTTAAGAATAATATTTATCCGTATCCTGTAGAGGAATACACTCCAATCTTGTTTAATGTTTTATAATTTCAGGTTTTTTATAACACTACTGCCCGTAGGACACGTGTTTTGAGATGCCAGCTAATGCTGGCATTCAGTTTTCGGGATGCCCAAGTGCCTCCGTCTGCCCAATTTGAACTTTCAAAAAATAATTCCAATTTGACGAAATAGCGAAATAGACGAAATTTTTATACAGCGATAGCTTCCTAATTGTCCATATCAACTAGTTCATTCTTGGATCCTGTTTGAGGAAGCACTACTTTACTATTCTTTCTCAGTAAATTTGATGGGCAAATAGTATAAAAATATATCTAGAAAAGTACAATTTGAAATTTTCGTGATATTATGTTAGTGAGCGTGTTATTGGTATTTTCAATCAAAACGTCAGATACTTGTAAACGAATTTAATCAGTAATTTTTGAACCATTTTATACCAATATCTGTTTCATTTTTCAAGCAATTTTGTGATGTTTCGTTCGCCCAGACGAACGACAAAAACGTACGGGCATTATTTTCTTCTAAAATATCTGAGCTGAAGATTTTCACACCGAGGTTACAAACGGTATTATATTACAAAAATGTTCACTTTTCCTTTTAGATTAATTTGGAAAATACGATTTCTACCGTTAATAACCAAAGGTATGCAGTATACAGTAGAATAAACAGTTTGGTTGGGTAGAATATGCTCAGAATAAAGTATCTCTTCCAATCCGGCTTTGGAAATTGTTAACGGTGGGTCGTTGCGTTTTCCTGAAGGGTTTCTTTATCCACATTGTTTTTTTATGCCCACTTCTCTATTTTTTTTACGTTAGCATAAGGAATAGCATAAAAAGGGAATCGAAAATGGAGTTGTGGTTTGATAATTTCCTCCGCCATCAAGTAATGATCCGATATATTGATCCAGGCAAACGTACTCAGCTGTTCTCATGTTCAAGGATTTGTATGAGGCATGAAGTTAACAGTGTGGTCTATTTTTGAAAAAATATTATTTTTATTATCGTCGAGGGTTGAACGAAGCCAGGGCCGTTGCGCGTTCCAAGTGAAAACTAGTGTTTCTGAAAAACGCACAACGCTGCGCATTCATACCGCGGTAATAAAAGTCTAGAAAATATTCTAGCTTATTTGTTTCAATTCACTAAAACACCTTGTAATGGTACAAGATTACACGGAAAGAATTGCTATAAGATATTAAAAAAAAGAAAAGACACCTAAGCTAAGTCAATGTAAAATTAGCCCTTTTGTGCTGGCTCGATTAAAAATAGACTTTTTATATTTTTGTCTTGCCTTTTATAGCAGTTCAACTACGGAATTAGAACGTACAGGACAAGTTTCATATTCAATTAAAATTAAAACTTACCATTCTAAAATGCAACTTTTCTTGTTTTGTAACGTTTAATATTTATTAGATAAACAATTACAGTTTATAAAACCAATTGATCAATTGAACAATTTGACTTTCTAACTGCCCAATTTTGTTAACTTTTGATGTGTCGAAAAACATAAATCTACCTTAATGGAGTATACCGAACATATTTAAATTTGGATGAAAATTTATTTTTTCAAACAAATCGTAGCTGTAGAAGCAAAATGAAAAAAATAAAATTACCATTCCGTTGCACTTCTAGATTTGGTTTCAGAAAAGCAAAAAAATAAAGATAAAAAGATGCAATAAATATCCCTTGATTTGAATGTAAATTTATGTAAGCCCTTGAGTTTTTATAGAGCGCTGCCGTCAGGGTGGCGTCAAAAGAAGGACGAAAAATAGTGGTGGGATTAGAATTTTGAATTAAGCCGCCCGGGCACGAGGGGGGGTTAAAGGTATTCTCGGCGCTATTTCTGCTTTTGTTTCTTTGTGAAAAATTAGGATAATTACAGAAAAGATGAAAAATGACGAGTACCAGAGTAAAAGGAAAACGTCTTCTTACAAAATTGCCCAGACTTAAATACCTGTTTTTCTTTATCGTTGTTACTCAATTAGATCAACTCGTTCGATACTGTGTTTTTCTTCATACGATGCAGGTATCGATAACATATATTTTTCGTTAAGACGACAGTGCTGAGTTAATTGTAATGGTTTGTTGGAAAGGTTTGTAGGACGGAAACATCCCGCAAGAAAAATAGAACGCGTCCGAAACATCTGAATGGCTTCGAATGTAGTGACTGTGTGGCATGTGCGTGTCTGTGCGCGCCCACCAGTGTATTGCTTGTCATTATTTCTGGCTATGTTTTTTCTATGTGATTGCTTGGCGCAGAGATGTAGATGTACTTAAGGGTTAAAAGGATAAATAACAGTCTACCGATGGGCTTGAAACTCCTTCAACATGATGATGAGCTTTAAGCTTAGTGTTCGAACAATTGAAAACAACAAAACTGTAACTGTCTATCTTTTAAAGGGTGAGTCATGCTGAAGGAGGGTATGATAACAGCGCTAAGTTGGAAATGAATCAATAAACATTTAGATAAATAACATGAGAGTAACGTATCGAGCGAGGGCGAAAAAATATGTGTGGGTGTGTGTGCGAACATGGGTTTTCATTTATTTTAAGGTATTAGATATTGCCATAAATGCCACTTAGTGTTAAGGATGTTGCGAGGTGTGGCACTTATTGTTGATGGAAGGTCCATCAGGTATGCGGTTATTGCCATCGGAGGGAAGCACTACCAAACGACATTAGACGTTTTCGGGAAATTGGCTCCTACCATAGAAGGCTTGTCCTGGACGCCCTAGGATAACAGAACCAAAGGAAGACCGGACTTTAAGAATTGGGCGAAATGGTACCTTACTGTTGTTCAAGCGATTTATCAGCTCCACGAATTTTGAGGGGTTAACATTTCTGAACACTTTACTCGGTGAAGATTAAATACTTATTGACTGATGGCATTGTAAGAGGACCAAAGCTAACCAGAACAGATAGAATTCCACGGCTACCATTTGGTCGAGAACAGCCGTTGCTCTTTAGACGATTGTTTGCTGTACTTTTTACAGATGGGCGTGAAAGACTGTGGAGAAGGCGAATGAAAGGTACGAAGCCTGTAGTTCCCAGAGCAAACCTTTTGTACGTAGTCCAGTGATGGTGTGGGAGGGTTTTCATTGGAGAGTCGCACAGAGTTGGTGTAAGGTTTTAAACAGCCACTTGCTATGTGGATCCAATTTTGGAACAACATGTGTTGGCTATCCTCTATTAAATCAGCGACAATCCTTCTATAATGCATGATAATGCTCGTCCGCATGTCACTCTCATAGTTCACAACATCAGGGTCTTGGACAGTCCATTCTACAGATTTGAAGAGCACTTCATAATACAATTCACAATTTTGAAAAGACCATTCGTGAAGAATGGGCTAACCTCCGGCAAAGAGGCGTCCAGGCTAGTAGAAAGTATGCGGAAGAGTCTTCGAGATATAATTACGGCAAGAGGAGGCAATACGCGTTATCGAAATGTTAATCAAAAATCAAAAACAAATTTTATTTGTAATTTTTTTTTCATTTTTCATACCAATTTCCATTTGTTTTACTATTTTGGACGAAGACTCAATTATTAAATGTTAACAAAACGTGAAATTTTAATTAATATATCAAAATATATACAAGTGGGTGGAATTGTCTGCCTTTCAGACATTGTATTATTCCCGTGCAAAAAATGAATTTTGCTTTGAATAGAAGAAAGTAATATGTTGTTTCTAAGTTATCATTTAGCTTTTACCTTTAATTTAAATCTTTTGGTGGTTCGATATTAGAAATTGTAGAACGAGCAAACAAATTTTAATTTCAATGTTTTGAATATTTGCTTGGTTTAATTAAAATTACTAAAGTCTTTTAGCTGATATATAAGCACATCAAAAAGCAATAAATACTCATAGTTTAAATCGTTTTATACCTAGTCTGTAAAGTCTGCACAATAATTCGCCGGTATTAAAAGCGTGGCTGAAAACAACAAATATAACAAACACTTGTTGCTTTTTATTTTAATTGAATATAAAGCGCTACCCCGCATGGCAAATATTCAGCCAAAACGTCCTCGATGGAGACACAAAAGCCAATTTGTTCTTCGGTGATAATTTGTTTATCACCCGTTCGTTTATTTAATCCGTTATTACTTCAGTCGCTGAAAAATGTAGTATATTTGTTTAAATGCTTTATAACTATTTTGTTATTTCAAATTTTGATTTGGAAAAAGGAAAAATTATTACAAATAAAATTAAATTGGTTGAATTCTATGGATGGATTATAGTAAAATATAAACCATCCATAGAATTCAACCAATTTAATTTTATTTGTAATAATTTTTCCTTGTTTATTGTTATAGATTATTGATTAGTTAAGCTTGTAAAATAAACGTCAACTTAACTATTTTAATACAACACATTTTTACGCGGATGTGTTTTTTAAGTCGAGCGGTCTGTACCGTAAGTGGGTCTTTTGGAAACAACCTGTACTTTGGGCAATAGCAAGGTCTGGGGTTGGTTAACCAGGTGTATTCGAGTGCTGTTTCTTAAACTCTTATAAGCCTTTAGGTTTTCTTTCCGCATGTTATTTTGGATATATAAGTGTCCATTGTTCATTGCGAGACTGGTTTATAAACAGAATTCCGTTATTGGCGCTGAAGCGATTGCAAATTTTGGTCCATTTTCCCAATAACATGATCATTTTTTTAATGTAAATCTCGCTTTAATGAGCTACACCCAGGGCATTATTTGAAGAAAATGTCAGAAAATGTTTATTTCGGTACAACAAGCTAATAATCAAATATAATTAAAATGACAAATAAATAAATTGGTGAGTTTTTAAATAAATTGGAGATTTCGTGTATCCGAAAAACTGCGTTACAAATAGGTTTTTGCTAATGACTTGGGAAAGGTTTCTTCAATAACACCGGTAAAACCAGCGTTAAAAACCCTTTCCACAAATGTGACAAACAGCAAAATTCGTGAGTATCTTATCGTTTGAAACATTTTATTTCTTCCCCTCATCCCGTTAATCTGGAGAGTTAGATGAAAAGTTTTTGTTTCAGGTAAAACAAGATAAAAAATAATAATTCATGTATCGCAGGTTTTTCATTAAAATGACTCAATAAAAAATATATGGGAGCAAATTTGCATATGAAGCTAGTATGCGTGGTATACACTAAAATTGCACGTATTTATTTGCGTGAAAGTGCAGTGTGAGATGGCTTTGGCAATGAGTAATATAATGTTAGTAAAGGGTGATGAAGCAATATCGAGTAGTGCACCACCTCCTCGGGAAGTAAACGGTATGTAAATGGGAGTATGATATGTCTAGTTTAAAAACTGCACTAGTAAGAAGTTGAAATCAATTAGTTGTTTTGATGGAGCATAACTTCGGAGGCAGGGCTGATAAGACCGATATTGCCCAAACAATGAAATCGGTGATTCAATTCACGTGTATGTATATAGTTGAGCTTATACAAATCGATAATGAATCAATAAAAGAATTCAAGAGTTTGTTAGTTTTGTCCGTTCTTAAAATCTGTTTTTTGATCAAGATTGTTAAATTTTTATTAAGTTTGATCTGAGCCCTGACCGACATTTCAGATCTGTCTCTTCTGTTTCCATATTGACTCGAAATCAGTAAGGCTTGTTACAAGTATAATCCCCGTTTTTTTAAATGAGATTTTTTATTTAAAAAATCGCTTAATCTTCATAAGTTAACGAGAGAAAATTCACAAAATCTTTTTAAAGAAATTAGTACGCTAAAATTTTTAGTGCTCGTCCTCATTCATTTTTACTATCAATTAGTACATATTAAGGTTGCTGAATACCCGAAATGGAAACTGTGTTCACTGTTTTCAAAAGCAATTTATATTTATTACTGTAATTTTTACCGTTCACCAAATGGTCAGATAAACGTTAAAACAGTATGATTTCCAAAATTTCAAAGGACTGTTTTTAAACTGGCAAAAATCACATCGTTGCAATTAATAAAAATTAACTGAAAAAAACATTTTATCAAAGAGAAAAAGTATAAATTTCATGATTACTTCACAAAGCATTTACAAATGAAATCCTGTTGATGGAAGCCATTGTATTCAGGGATATTTCAATCATAAGAATATAATAGAAATATTTGTAAAACAATATTTTATAAAGAGTGTCTTTTAACTATTATGTCCGTTATTATATTCAATACAATATTATCCCAAATGATTTAGAAAATTATTGTTCAAAATAAATATTATGCAATTTACTAACGAGAACAGTTCGTTGGTTGTATTTTAATAGAAAAATAATTTATTCAAGAAAAATTCGCCCATTGTGTTCTTAATCCAACAATACTCCGACATTAATAAAAGTTATTTAATCAAGATGAGCTCAGATAAAAATTATAATATTAACTATATATATCAATTTCAGCATATCAGATATTACAGTATATCATGAAGACAAAATATTCTTCTTTACCTTTGAAAACTTCAGGAATTTTCAGAAAAGGAGCCAATCAGGAGATTCTGATTTAATATTACAATGCACCTTCTTAAAAAAAACTTTTACGAAAAGGAACCATGGGGAAGGAGTATAGAAGACGAGATTACCGGATTGTATCGAGGACAAAAGAATTAAATTTTTTCCCGGCTCTCCTGATATTAGAGCTGGGAAAAGAGTAGATTGGATTTCCGAAACATCGCGATTCACCTTTTTATTCCGTCCAGACTGGAGGGTACTGGCACGGTTTTAAAATGAGCGGATACCCCATTCCACAACACCGGTGGAGATGCCGATAGAAAGAGGGTGGAAGAAGCTGCTTGCAGAAGAAAATGAAGTTTGCTATGTCAACCCTTGTAAGGTAGAGTTTTTCGAAATTATCCCGGATTTCTCGTATTGTTTAAACAGTTTTGGTATAAGGATGATATAAAAATTTACTAAGTTTACAAGTTTACATATCAAATAAGAAAAAATTGAAGAAATTAACCCACAGCATTCAAAATTGGTTCTGAAAGAATTAGCATTACATATATTTTTCATTATTTAAAAAATAACTTACATCGTTCAGTTCTAAAATATTTATTACATGTGCTTTCTAGATCCATTTTGATTGTGTTGACTGTGCTAACACTTTTTTACATTTCTTTGTTCTGTTGGTGTGCGTATATATAAGTGTCGTGTATTTACTAAACGAGAGTCTTTTTAAAAAGAACTTTATTTAGTTAAACACATTTACAGTTTGGAGAAGAACCTTTCCTGTTCACGGATGAAGTTAATCTGAATCTATGTTTTACAAGAGTTGGGACAATGGTGAACAAGGAAGGGTCTTTTGCTTACAATGCTTACAATACAATCTTGGAATTTGTACATGGATAATATCATTTGTCCCTGAACTAAGAGTTTTGTGCAGGCGTAACTTATATATTAAAAGATTTACGTTAGTACAGAATAAGTTAATTTTTATATTATTTTATGAATGATTTGATCATTCTAGCTATTCTTTTTGTTTTGTTGGGCTGCCTATCTTCGTTGATGTTTGGTAGTAGTCCTGGATGACACACACACACACACACTTTTTTTCTCTCTCATTTAATTCTAATATATTCATCCGACTGAGAAACTCAACTAATATTCTTTTTCCCACTTATTTTCTCGGGGGGCAAATAACTTTTTTTTTCACTTTTTCTTCACAATTCTTCTCAATAACTGAGTATTGATTTTATTGACTTATATAAACAAAACTCCGGACATATCAACATAATTGAGTTTATGACTTTACGCAGCAACAACGAGTAGCACAAACTTTGGGCAGCCCAGGTCAGATTAGGTGGTCTTGGTAGATAGCTAGGTAAGTCATTTCAACCCCCAATGCATGCAGTTTTGAAACCTAGACACACAAACACACACTCACTCACTCACTCACTCTCTCTCATTTTTAACTCATCCCTTAGTTATTAATTCGTATTAATATATGTATTGTACTTCCTTACATAATTAATATGTATAAAATGATAAAGTATGTACAGAGTGACTACTTAGTAGTGATCGCTCAGGCTTTCCAAAAATTTCATAAAGTATAAAACAAGTAAACAAGTATTTTGTTAAATTCTACTCCGTACCATTTCAATAATAGAAGGCCTATAAGAAAAAAATTTAAACAAAAGTCACATTTTTATTTCACATTCTTCACGTACATTTCTGAATAAATGGCAAAACGGTTGAAAAATCAATTCAGGATAACTTACTTATGGCAGAAATGCCTCAATCAATTAGAAAAAAACAAACAAAAAAACTATGATAATACGTTAAAGACAAAAATGAATGTTTGTTTCTGTCCTATTCGGTTTACCATAGTGTCATAAATATTAATCTGTAATATTGGGTTGTCCGGAAAATAATGCAGGATTTTGGTATTAAACAAAAAAAAAAGAAACTAGTTACTTTAAAGCAATGTTCTTTAATCAAAATAATTTCCCATACTCTCAATACATTTCTCCCAACGTGTTGGTAACTTATTAATTCCGTCTGAGTAGAATTCAGAATTTTTAGAATTGATAAAGTCAATAAATGCATTTTCCAGTTCCGTTTGATTTTTGAATATTATGTGTTGTAAGTAGTGGTCCAGGTGTCTAAAAAAATGGTAGTCAGTAGGCGAGAGGTCCGGAGAGTAGGGTGGGTGAGGCAAAGTTTCATAGCCAAGCTCCAATAATTTTTGTGACGTTACACGTGACACATGTGGTCGAGCGTTGTCATGCAACAAAATGGGCCCTTTCCGATTTCACTTTTCCAATCGCCTTGAGGTGGTCAGCGACGGTCGTTTTACTGACTTTGAGTTGCTCTGCAAGTTCTCGAACAGTTGTTTTGGGGTTTTCTTCCACCACTGATCGCAGAACATCATCATTAAGAGAGGAAGGCCTTCCACGACCTTCTTCATCTTCAAGGCTGAAATCTCCCTCCCGAAATTTTTTAAACCACCTTTGCACAGTGCACTCATTAACACAACCCTCGCCCCAGACTTGGTTAATGTTTCTAGCCGTTTGGGCTCCGCTTCGGCCGAGTTTAAACTCGTAAAAGAAAATCGTACGAAATTCTCGCTTTGACATTATAAGGATGACTGAATTATTTCCAAGTAGCGGAATGCTACAGAGGTAAACAAACAATATCATTTGGAAGAGGATTAATAAGTGTTGACATTCATACAAATGAGTAATCCTGTAAACGTAAACAGAATATTTTATATAGATTTTTTTAAATGAAAACTTAAAATCATGCATTATTTTCCGGACAACCCAATAATAATGTACATTTTTGTAACTAACTGAGAAAAACAATCGAAAAATAAATTGACTTTACTTACAACAACGGTTTCAAATTTTTACCTTTATCTGTTATCATTAATTAAACATCTCTTAAGAATCCATCCTTTGGTTTTTGCAGAACAATTTGATTATCTAGTTGGAACATAAAACCATTACTTCCTCCTTTTTTTCTGGCTTAAAGACTCCATTATCTTTATTTTTTAATAATTTATTCCAGTGGGCTTATAACTCAAATACCTAAAGCTCAAAAAAATTAAAACCAAATGGCGAAGTGTGTTCTAGTAACTGATTTAACGTGTTACCTTTGCAATTTATAACTTTTATTCATATTTGCTTAGTGCTCATAATCGACCATATTAATTCATTCAATTAATTATTCTTTTTATTTAAGGTTTTTGCTTGAGATGGAAAACGTTTATCTTGAACAATTTAAAAAAGTTTTGTTTTTATAACATTAACAATCACTATTTTTATACAAGATACAACGAGGTGACTTGATGAATACTTCTTTATTATGTTACTATTTATATACTCTATTAGAATATTGGTCGTTGGACACCCAATAAAAGGGAGATAACTCTCAATGAAAAAAGCTGTTTTTTTAATTGAATCCCATCTGACCAACGGTCCAAGAAGAACTGAAAACCACTATGTCACCACTTTCGAAAAACAAATTTACTTGATAAATGGGAATAATGATGTATGTATATTTGAAACAACAGTGGCGAAGAAACTTCTTCAATTTTTTACGAGCTTGACTATTTTTTTGAGAATATCAGTAAGTTGACACCTTGTATATAATACAACATGACCACAATGAGTACATTTATTTTTTTGTAAATCACTCCAGCCAACTAGAAAGTAGAAAAAAAATAATGCGCTTAACTTTATTTCATTTAAATTTATTTTTGAAAGTCTTACTAAATCATTTTATTTAAAGAAATTAAATGAACACATTTTTGTCTAATTCTATTTAAAATTGTTTGAAATTTCTTCTTTCATTTCGTATGTAATCATCCTTATCGATCTTCAACTTTTGTTGATGGTGTAGAATAATATGAGAATTTAGTTGAGAGAAAGGCTCTTTCAAGCGATATTTTATTTCCTTCTGGCTTAAGGATATTTTTAGCCCCAAAGAAAATAATCCATTAAAATTGGGTATTTAATTTTGATAATATTGGTTCATTTTCATAACTTTTTTGTTACCTCATAGTGTATTAAGTACAGTGACAAATAATCATCAGGATTCATGAAATTAACACCTCGCCATGCCCTTTGAAGAAGTGCACACAAAAATAATAATTTATTTTACACCCATAAAAAAGAACAACATTACAATCCGCTTTTCTTGGTGCATTGATTCTAGTCTACATAGGATTCATTTTTTTACTATTTTGTTCGAAAGACATTAATAATTAAACATTAATTAAAGACATTAATTAATTTGACTCAATGTATCACATTTTTTATACCCTTTCGAAGACCATTTTGGTCGGCTTTTCCTCGCTGTTTTAATCTGTCAGACTAATCAGGCATTTCGCCAGCATCAGGGGTGGATCTTGAGAAAAAAGGTGGCCAAACGGCAAGTTCGTCCCATTTAGATAAACATTACGTGCACAAGGTTTTTATTTTGATTCATTGTTTTACGTGTAAAAAACTTACATAAATATAAGTTATCTCTAACAAGGTCGACACCGCTTTAAAAAAAAAAAACTTTTTATTCCATATACAAGTTTACAAAATTAATATGATAAACTGAGGTGAAGTGTACGGCGTCGGAGTCGAGGGCAGACTGCTTCCCATGGGAAAAAACGGCCTGTCGTCGGCTACGTCGCCTACGCGAATAAACAGCAAGGCTGCAAAAATAAGTGCAGCCCCTGCAGATAAGCCTAACGTAACTTATATAAATTGGGTTAAGAGAGTTTCAGTAAAAATATCACTAAGGTATGAACATAATTAAAGAATGGGAGCTTAGTGGGTCTTATACTTGTTAAATTTTAAAAGCATTATTCTTCATAACTGATTCATTTTTTAACACATCTGAATAATTAATCATAATTAACTTCACAAAGGCCTTAAAGTCATACTCGGAACTAATTTTTCTACCCCTTAAAGAATAATAAATGAATAGTCGACTGGGTATTAGCGAAGCGCCGCGCTTTAAGTAATTGGCCGGTAGATGTATAATATTTTAGAAGTAAAACGTTAAAATGCGTTTTCATTTCTGCCAGATGGCTGGGGCCTTAAACGTTTCCGTCAGGGGGATTGTTTTCTCGTCGGGCCAATTTCCAGGGAGCATATTGCTGGCGATACGGTCCTGAACATAACGATCCATGTACCCCGGGGCGTCTCCTAGTTATCCGACCACCCCGCCTCCAATTTTCACCCTTTCACTTACTCTATTTCACCGGCCTCTCCACCATCCGACTTCCCTACAATGGGTTAACGAGGAAATTCGGTGAATTGACAGTTTGAAGCCTTGGCTCCATTAAGGGATGCACAAAGGTCGCCAAGGCAACTCCCATGTGATTGTCTCACCTTTTAAAGATGCTATTAAAAGAAATGGCACGGATACAATATAAAAGAAAAAACGACCCCTTGGCTTTTTGCACCGTAATCAACACATTTTCTGATCTCAAGTTGTAATTTAAAAAAAAATATAATTCATATAGTTTTACCGGCCATTTAAATCTCCTAATGAATTGTATCACAATATTTTGTCCAGTTTCCTAAAATAATTATTCACCTAAAATCTTATCGTCCTATTCAGTTCATCTTTCGGGTTATTTTAACCTTCACAACTTTCTTCCATTTAAATAAGTCACCTTATTTTATAAAATGTTATTCCAATCTAGAATAGGTTAGACATTAATTGTTATATGTTAATTGGTCGAGCGGACCACGAAAATAGAAAATAATGATTTAAAAATGAAGTACACTTCACTAAAGCTCAATTTCAATCGTCGTCGAGAATCCAAACCGATTATACATTTGAAATATGGAAAATGGAGGGAAAACTCGTAAGGTAAGGTTGAGATGGGGAGTTGATGTCCGAATGGATCGAGGTCACGATAGCTCAGGTGGTAGAGCAGCTGCGTATCTAGCCGAAGGTCGTGGGTTCGAAACCCTCTCGTGCCACTAATTTTTTCATCTCGACTAAAAACCGTAATTAATTGTCATTAATTGGACCACGAAAATAGTGAAAACTCTTGTCTAAAGTTTAAGTAAAATTTCCTACATTCTGTAAATTCGTACAGGTTAATCTAATTATATGTACAAATTATGTATTCATGATATAATTTGATTTGTTACTAAATTGATTTTTATCTACAATCAATATACACAACCAACAGATTTGATTTCTATCTGAAATACACAGGATCTTATGTAAGTAGACTGCTATATACTGCTATATTCATTGCGGTGAAACTAGTTAATCTAACTTACTTCGCAGGCTATTTTCAGAATATTTTATTTTAACAATTTTGTTTTTGATGTGATTGAACTTGGAAGTCCATCCGTTTGTTCTTTACGTATGATGTATCATTTTACTAAATAAGATAAACTATAAACTCTTACAAGAAGCGAAATTCGCTTTCTGTATAATAAACAGAAAATATTGTTCACAAAATAATTTGATTTAATGGTATTTCAATAGATTTGAATTTAGTCGCTCACATATTTGCAAATTAGTTAACTTATTTATGTAAGCACGAAATCAACTCGATAATGTGTTTTTTTTTTAGATCCGAAAAACACCCTAAACACAATTTTTTTGGAAAATCAACTATTTTTTCTTGCAAATGTTTGTTGAAAATGTACTTTTGCTTGACCATTACTGACCAACCATATATTTTCAATACTGTTAATTTTATTTTGTATTTGATAGCGTATAATGATAAATTATGATCTTTTAAATATCACACGTGATATTTATTGTAGATCTGTAACTAGCATTTCTTTTATGTAACGTGCTTGATTCCATTTCATTTTGAAATACACCTAGTTAACATAATATCATTTTCCCGGTTTAGCCATGGCTGTCACATTTCAGGCCGCATTATCAAAACATAATTATAACTTTGGAAACTTTCTCTAATAATCAGATAGGACGATATATTCAAAATTAATGCTACAACATAAGACTATTGGGCAACCTCAACTCTATGGCTTACTTTCTAATAAGTTTATAGGCCATTGGGGTTACGCCCAGCTTCGGCCCTTTTGCCTGGTAACGTGCGGTGTATAAAACTTTCTCACGAACCTTCATTCCCATTTTATAAACATAGAAGGAAAAGTTAAGGTTTAAACTTCAAAATAAATAAAGAATTAAATACATTCAACACAGCGCCAGCATGGTAAATTTTATCCGATTTTTTTTTTGTGTGAAAAATAAAACATCGTCAAATTTTTAATATTTGATTTTTTCCAGCGCGCGTTAGTAAAAGAAAACAGGCTCTTAAAAACGAAACCATTAGAGAAAGTTTTGTTTATGAATATTATTTTTGGTGGAATATTATTGGTTGTTATAACCATTATTACTGCTTGTTTTAGTAGATTTTATTATTAATTATTAATATCAATAATTAATGTTATAATGGCCTAATTAATCTAGATGTCATATGTGTCATTAATTTGTCAGTTGTGTGTTATGCTAAATTACAATCGATAATATTCGCATATTGCAAAACACAAACATAAATGCGTATGATTATGTTTAATTTTGCTTTTAAATTATTAAAATATATGCCGAATTGTAAAATTATGAGTATGTTTTGTACTTTGGTGTGTGTTCGATTCGTGTCCTAAAATTCTACCGTGTTAGATTTTATTATTTTAATTATTTTATTAATATATAAAAGTAATTATATCTAGAAACCATCTTATAGAAAAAATGCGCTCTCTATACATATTTGCCTATTGGAGCTAAACAACAGATTTGTAAAATAAAACAAAGTAATTAAGAATAAAACGAACCATCTGAAGTTTTTCTAAAAAGTCTATTTTTCCAACAAAAACGTTCAAATGCAGATAACTTAGCCAATTTTTTTCCAAAGTAATCTCCTCGTTTAATAAATAAAATAGGATTTTTGAATATGGGAAGAAAAGCTAAGCTACATAGTTTATACTTTTTCTAAACAATGAGGCAAGTGTCAGCACATAAACATTGACAAAGTGTCCATCTTTCTATGCATAATGTTTTTTAAAAAATGTGTATGCAAGGTTTTCAGCTTTTCACCCTAACTAGATAATAATTTTAAATAATTAATTTTTTGTCATATTTAACTTTTCTATATTTAATGCTATGTTCAATTTTGTTAACATAAAATGAATACGGGAATCGTTAATAAAAAGCTTTTGTTGTCATCTATGCTACATAAAACCCTACTTTAATTTTGAACATTCCCTTTTATTTAGGAACGAGGAAATAGAAAACGTCGCATCGTTGAAATTAATAATGCATCATTTCTGTCTCTTTTACTAAAAAAAAAATTTTTAATGATAAATTAATTTTTTTTTGTTTTAAACATTGCAACTTTTTAGAAATGAAGGGGAAACCGTGTTTTTCCGTACTAATCAAAAACATATGATTGGTGGTTTGAGAGAGAAACGATTTATATTTTTACAATGCCTATGACTCGTATCGTTATGTTTCCTTGGGATTGATGAAATGCGATCCGATAACATAATAAATCTCACACGCTGCTTACGTGACAGCAATGCACAACAAAACAAGCCGACTTTTTCCAGAGGATTTGAATTATTCGGCAACCGGCTGGCTGGTGTGTAAACAAAATTGACATTCTGATTTTCATTGTCAAGATGCTGAAAACGAAAGCACTGGATATTCAATAAATAATTGAAAAACTTCTGCCGTTAATAGAAAGTGTATACGATTTTGATATTATAGATTTGAAACACGTTTTTCTTCGCATTCACATCATACTCGAGAAAAAGATTTGCCCAAATCGGTCGCTATAAAAATGGCGAGACGCTCTTGTAAATTTTTGCTGCCGGACTACCGGAAGAATAGATGATCCAAAAAAGAAACAACAGAAAGAGTACATATAGAAAGAAAACCTTGCAAATATATATATATATATATATATATATAAATACCTAAAAGGCATGAATACCGCACATCTAAAAACTGCTCTCTGAATACTGCACATCGTGTGCGGGTTTCAGGCGT
>CM077106.1:31079718-31091806 GCA_039619505.1 Cimex hemipterus | reverse complement strand
TCTCTCTCTCTCTCTCTCTCTCTCTCTCTCTCTCTCTCTCTCTCTCCTTCTTTTCTGTTCTCTTCTTTTCTCGCCTCTTTCTTCTTCTTCTTCTTCTTCTCTCTTCCTTTTCGTCTTTCTATTCTATTACGTCTTATTCTATATAGATATATAAATAGAAAGAATAGAAAGACGAAGAGGAAGAGAGAAGAAGAAGAATAAGAAGAGAGAGAGAGAGAGAGAGAGAGAGAGAGAGAGAGAGATACAGAATTGATAGCACGGGGCTTCCCAAACTGGTGGTTACCCCCGGGGATCTGTGGCGAGCTTCAAAAAATATATATTTGCTAAACGTAGAACGAATAAATAAAATTAATAACATTAAGTACAAAAACGAAAGTTTTTATTTTTATTTTGCTGCAGCATCCGTTGTGTTTTTCACAGGCATGTTTTAACTTTGTAGCAAATGCCAGCTTCTTTTAAGAAAGTTTTGGTTGAGTCTGTTGACAAATTATTAATTGTGTCAAGACCTGCCCATTGAATTCAATACTTTTCACCTATGTGACGATATGGGAAGCCTTAATCGTGCCCTGCTTCTCCAAACAGAATTGAGTTGGCCGTCTGTTGTTGATAGACCACAATGTCAAATCGGACGACGTTTTCAGTGATGAGACATGTCAATGAGTATTGTTGTGTTTATGGTTAATTCTGTTAAAATGATTGAGTTGCGGAGTTCAAGGGAAGAAAATCACAATTTTCTATGCTTATGTCAGAGCGCCTTCAAAAGAAAAATCAAGTTTTGGGTTGAATCTGTGGGAAGGAAGAGTAGGAGTATTTTCCTGCGTTAAATGATTTTTTTAAAGAAAAATTGGAACTTGTAAATCGCAAGGTGATTGATGAAATACGTAATCACCTTCGATGTTTAGAGATATCTTTGTGCACTACTTCTCAATAGCTCGGAGAACAATGCTGCAAGGTTATGGGTGGTCATACGGTTTCAATTACGACAAATCTAAGAAAATAACTTCTTCGTCTATCTTCACGCGAGTACTAATGTTTGATACACATTACTTCAGAAACTACTTGTAAATCGACTTTCAAGTCCATCAATGTTTGGCTCCATCTGAATAAGAAAAAATTTCAACTGTTCACCGAAAAAGCAAAACTTGTTCTTCCATTTGCCACAAGTTATCTATGCGAATCTGTATTTTCTATCTACAAAGCCACCACACCGATGCTGCCTTCATGCTGGACAGGACATCAGTCTCCAGCTATCAAATATTAAAACCAACATCTCCAAACTCTTCAAGATAAAACAACCACACTCTTCTCATTAATTATTAATCGTTCACGTTCAATTTATTTCTTTTTGTAATTGGGGTCGAGCTTTACATTGCTATGGATTGCGTTCTGTACAATTTGATTTTTGTGTTTCGTGTTTTATATAAAATCCACCATGTTTCGTAGCGCGATTGACCAAATAACTTCTTTCCATTAATTAACCTGTCAGTAAGGTATTGATTGATATAAAAACGTCAGAGGAACCCACGACCTTTGGCTATGTATGAATGTATATAATTAATAATATTTGTATATAATGTTAAGTATGTCAATCAATTTTTTTGTCGAAGTTATATCAACCTCACCTGTTAGGAATGGACTGACTAATTTATAAACGTATATAATTTATTATATATTAAATGTGTCTAATTTTGAAAGAGGTCCGATGTTTAAAAAGTTTGGGAAGCCCCGCTTTAGTAATTTTCTACAACATTCAGATTTGATTGAAGTCTTCTTAACAATTTTAAATAACGACAGAAATGTGTTTTAAAAAATTTTCTAAGTTAAGATCTATACGAGCTTTCGTTAATATTTAATACATCAATATAAAAGTGCGTTCGCTACGAGTTGCAAAAAAATGGACATGCGTTGTCTGTTAATATCCCCTTAAGCCGCAAAAATCTGAATGCTAGATTGAAAAAAACAATGACTATTTTGTAAACGAAACAAAACGTATAGGCTAAAGCTGACTTTATTAATCTCGACACATTTTCCAACGGGTGTCCTTATTTAATCCACTGTCCGATCCGAACTCGTAGATATTGGGCCCGAAAAAACACTTGCCAAAAACACAGGCACCCCGAGGATTCATATAACCTTGTAGTTGAAATACCCTCGTTAAAAAACCGATTGAGCTGTTTTCATAAGTCCCTATTTAGATTTTATCCTGTTTTTCACCTATTAAAAATTCTCTCATCCACAGCAATTAAACCTTTCCTATCACTTAAAACCTTGTTGATTGAAATTTTTCATTCTGCGTTTCATTATGATATAAGCTGATAATATCATTACTAACAGTATTGCAAATTAACTCTAACAATAAAATATTTTATAGGTAATTTAAATAGATTTAAGGGTTTTATTTCTTTTCAAATCGTATTCCAAGTTTTATTTTATATCGCCCTAAATTAATTATAGCAGCTTAATCTTAGATGTTATTCAACATATGAGAACATGCATGTATATACAATTCAATAGATATTTACAGATAATTAGTCATACGAACTCAAGGTAAATATAGATTGCAGGGGTAGTAGGTGGCCGCACCGGTTTAGGCGTTGACACGGCGCTCATCACTGTACGGTAAAGGTCCCGGGTACGAATCCAGCGGCCCTGCATTCGAACCCGACATACTAACAAATCTGTGTTATTTTTTCAAAATCGCCGACAACCCGAGGGTTGATATAACCTTTGGTATTGCGAACCCTCGTAAAAGAAAGAAATAAAGAATACAAATTGTGTTAATAAGTTACTTTTGATACCTAAATGTGTGTTAGATTTTAAAATCGAAATAATAGTACCAAATAAAAAAATAATATTCATCCGTTTAACGAGAAATGTTGAAATGATTTGATCAACGTATTTACGCAACAAAAATAAGCTAAAGATTTAGAAAATATATTGATAAAAAGTAAGTTTAATTACATCAGCTTCTCATACACCTTTTAGAAAAGCTGCTTAAACATTAATACTTAATATCTTAATGGGGTTTCTGCTTTTATGACGCCTTTAAAAAGAGACGTTTATTGTAGATTATAACATTTTTTTAAACCAACTTGGAAGCGATTTAATAAAACCTCGTCTTTTTACCCCAGTAAAAGAGTTTCGCCGGCTTAACTTTCTTGAACTTAGCTCATCCTTTGAGGATTAATTCGTTAGAGGTAGAACCACGAGTACATCGCATCAATATATAAAGAACATGTTTATATCAAAACTTTAATGCATAGTATCAAGCAACGTTTCATAAAATTTAAACTGTGATATTAATTTCAAGTTCAATTTATTAGGCATCATAAATTTACAAGATTAACAA
The DNA here is from genome assembly GCA_039619505.1 of Cimex hemipterus. Classification (NCBI taxonomy): domain Eukaryota; kingdom Metazoa; phylum Arthropoda; class Insecta; order Hemiptera; family Cimicidae; genus Cimex; species Cimex hemipterus. The sequence continues at coordinate 31,088,457 of CM077106.1, read as the reverse complement.
CAATCGCTTCTATAAAGTAATCTTTTTTTAATTTTATTCTAAATTAGCATTAAACCAAACATTGGACAGTATAAACAATCCCTTAATAAACCCTCTCGATTAAAATACGCAACGCCTAACTCAATAAAAAGCCAGCCTTCCATTCGAAAAAGACAATATTTACATAAAACTGCTGGATTTTCAATTAAACTTTATTCGTGTACGTTCCGTGATGGCAATTGTTGAACAAAACGAAACCCAAACATTATGAAACCGACCTAACTTAGCATTTATGACAATAAAATTACATATTTCTCCAGATTTCTTGAAGGAAATGGATTTGAAAGCTCATTACTTTTTATATTTATTTGTAAAAAAAATAATTGTTCTATATGAGATATCTAAGTTATGATTGTAAACAGTCGTAAACTTACCGCTGTTATTAATCATTGTGATAATCCAGTTTTAGCTTGAGAAGTAAATAAGAAAGATCATTCTACCAATACATACTGACAATCAATAGAATTTCCCAACTTATATTATTTTAATTTGCCTTAACTGTTTTTTAAGTATTACCAAATGGATGAATTAATTACTAACCGAGTTTTGCAAAACATCAATATAATTTTTAATGTGACAAGTTTAAAAAATACGACTTTAAAGCCAGAGTATATTTATTAGAATATGCCGTCACCCTCAGTCTTGAAGTATCGATGATTTTTTATTCCAACAACCAATATTTATGTTAAATGCTTAAATGCTGCTGGCATAAACATATAATTCCCGGGCAATGGTACTTCTCACGTTACAACTAAAGATTGCGACCAACACAAACTGGGATTTTAAAACATAAACGGTTTTTCGTCTGTTTACAGTTTATCCCAAAAATAAATTTCAGTTTTAACAAGGTTAGGTATATTATGTTTATGTGAAACACGGCGACACGAGGATAGACATTATGAGTTTTATTTTGCAAAAGCTTATAAATTTTTCGTCAAGGGACGAACCTCAGGAGCCTTTATAATTTTTCTTAGAAAAAACAGGTATTCAAATATTAAGATTGAAATATGTAAAAAACACATTTTATGTTTAAAAATGTATTTACTTATAAATTTAATTATTTATAATAAATATTATAAATACAAATGTATATTTAATTGTCGAAATACATATGTTGGAAACCTAATAAAAAAGCTTATCTTAAAAATTGAACTTTAAAAATAAATGTTTTTTGTCGGTTTTGAAAATATCGACGAATATTTCGTAGTTATATCTTTGTAAACGTAAAAAGATGGATGTTAAAGACAAATGTATAGGGTTGTTTACATGATTAATGAATTTGGACCATTATTACCTAAAGAAAGGTATGATAGATGCATTTACTGGTAGAAAGGGTTTTTTTCTTTTGTTTGATTGCTTGCAAATACATTTTCTGTGAATTTAGTCATTTTCAGTATTAGAAATCGACCACTTAGTGCTATGTTTTTGACCTACTTCAAGGTCATCACCAGGGCACAACAATCTTAAATTTGTCTACACATTGATATATTTAAGGTTTTTACAGCTGATCTCAAATTTTCTTGAAGTAAATCCTAAAGATTATTTTAAAGTAATTGGAACAACTGATTTTAATTTCTTCTTTAAGACCATATGATCCATTGTGTTCGAAAATAAGAAATTTTAGAAACCCTTCGGATAAATAAAATGCAACATTTGAAAAACGGGTACTTTTTTAAACTGGATTCTTCCACAAAGCACATCAACGAAACTATTCACTGTTTTCTTCGTCCGTCTCGACCAATTAATATATAACAATTAATTACGGTTTTTATTTGAGATGGAAAAAAGTTAATGGCACGAGAGTGATTCGAACCCACGACCTTCGGCTAGATACGCCGCTGCTCTACCACCTGAGCTATCGTGACCTCGATCCACTCGGAATCCAAACCGATTACACGACATTTGAAATATGGCAATAGGAGGCAAAACTCGTAAGGTGAGGTTGAGGTGGGGGAGTTGATCTCCGAGTGGACTAAAAACCGTAATTAATTGTTATTAATGAACTTTTTTTTTAAACGTCTCCCAAAAATGCGACCACATTGCTTCACATGCTTCAGGTATCGAATCAACTTTTAATCATATGGAGAGGAAAATTAATTTTATTCAGGAATGTGGAGCCACCTTTGATAACACAGAAATACATTTGTCACAATTCTTGTCAATATGAATGCAGGAATAACGATTTAAATAAACTAGCATAAAAGTAAATTATACTTAATAAATTATATAAGAGGGGGAAATTACGCATACCGAAACAATAGTAAAATAAGTCGCCTCGGTGGTAATTGAAGGAAAATGAAACGGACGGGACATAATGGTGGATAATTTGAGGCACGACGAATGAAGTGAGGGAAGGAATTCCAGAGGTTAACGGGTAAGAAAGTCATAGAAATGATATATGGTGGAGTGAATGTGTTGTTCAATCTTTTTTTTTTTTTTTTAATTTGAGTTACTCACAGTAAGTTGTTTTAAACGATACGGATTTCAAGCTTACAATTCATGTCGACAGATGAGACTTCGTCTCTCTGATGACGAGCTGTAAGCTTGAAACCCGGATCCCACTCGGGTCACAATGTCATTTACCATTGAGGTCTTTGATGTGCGCACCAGGCACATAGCCTTATCACACGTTTAGATTCTACAGTTAGGAGCGACTCACCTCCGCGGACGGAAAATCTTCTTCTTCCATGAGGTCGGTGTAGAAGCACACATCATCCTGCAGCAAGCTGCCGAGTGTCGACTTCTCCCTTCCGAGAGGGGTGGGTTAACATTGTGCACTTAGTGCCGCTCATAAAATGATACCCAAAAAGTGGTCGAAATGGATCGGCCAAGTCTCTCACGCACTCCCTAGATAGAGACGACAGCTTTATCTCTCTGGTGTAGCGTCCAAGTCTCTGGATGCGCTTTGACCGCGGTTTCGATTTTAGTGGAATCTTTCACCACACCATAGAGGTAAAGGGCTGCCTTACAAAGACCTCCACAGAAAAACATCCACCAGCGTAGTCTTAGCTCCTCGATTGCTACACGCTCTCTGCAGTCCGAACCTTCCGATTCCCGCGAGGTCAGAAGGTGATTCGGAGGTCATACGTAAGTTCTACGGTCCTGGGCCACAAATGAAACACAACCTCTAACATGTACAATTGTACAATTTTTCCTGTATCATCAAATATCCAAATGCTTCAAAAAAACTAAACAATCTGGTTATTATAATTTTTAAACTTGTGTCACTTTTCTTGTGGATGTGCGCTATGTATGCGTAAATATGTGTATATATGAACTTAAATAAAAATTTGAAATCCGTACCGCTGTTTTATTATTATTATTTATTTGATCTTAAATATTTTGACAATAACAAATTTGCATACATATGTACTTTTGAGGGAAAGTGGCGGGGCCCAATGCATCCTCTTTATCATATCTATGTTTGTGTACCATACCTCCTGAAAAACATTATTATCGATGTTGATGGGAAAATGTTTGAGAAAAACCCATTAACCTTAGATTCTAACCGTACCGAAAACAACTAACTGTGAGTAGAAACTATCATTTTAAAAAGATTCTTCGAGTATGTTAACAAGCTGGTGAGTTAATCGGAGATCAACCAGATATAATGTAACAGGGGAAGCACAAAGGAGGAAATCAGGAGTTTGTTGGTACTGATTGTATGAGTTGGCATGGAAGACTGATTTAGCGGAGAGTGGAGAAGCAGCAATAACTATAATCATTGCTGTGTCGTAAAAGTGCTGTAAAATCTGTATGCCGTCTACTTTACACTGAACAGGGTTGTTTTTTTAGTTAGTTTTGAGAAAAACATATTGAATTTTCATATGACATAATGTTTATAGTGTTTAAAAATAATTAACATTTTTCCAACAACTTTTCAAAAATCACACGAAACGTTTAACATATATTATTGGTCTGGTAGAGTAAGATTTAACAGTACAGTTAAACTCATACAAATGGAAAAGCCAAGTAAATAATATTTTCTTTGTGTCTGAAAATGTTTATTTAAGAATTAAATTATACTGTCCGGGTTTAGCCGTTGAGAGGAAAATGATTTGACGAGGTGAAAGAAAACCTCCAAAGTTTGTCCTAAAAGGTTTTCTGCAAACCATCCGAGCTAGCCTGTAAATATAGAAACTCTTGCTTTGACATCGCCTTATTATTTTGACTTTCCAAATATAATCTTCCAAGCTTACTATATTAGCATCGAGGGTAAACATTTGTTTGCGGATTCGTCCCTTAATGAACTGAAATTTAATTGTACACTGAAATTGGAGGGTCAAAAGAGAATTTATTGTATGAAGCTATGCAATCAAAAGAAAACACTTTGAGTCCTATTGATTGCGTTACTCACCTAAAATATTATCAATTTGCGTTTGTTCGATTTATAAGGTATCATTTCTCTCTCCCAATACAATGTACAATTTACAAAGAAGAGTTAGACCTCAGTGATAAGAATCTGTTTTATATTGATAAAATAGCCTAACAGAGTTAATAGCTTCTCTGAACATAAAACGGACCTTCGAAAGAACTATGTATAATCAGAGTAAGGAGAGAAAATGTAAGACTAGCATACTATCATCATGAAGTTGTCTTTAACTTATAAATAGTCGGTGGAATTCAAAATATTGTAATCTTATAAATCACGTTTCGGTGAAATAGTAAACGAAAATGAACTAGAATTATTCCAGAGCTAAAATGTGAGCCGACATTGGACTGAAACATTTAACCTAAAATTATAACGTATTATAGTAATTATTATTAAGAGATGAGATCTGGTGTGACGTAGGTTAGAGAAAACTTTTTTTTATCATTATAACGTTTCGATTTTTACTGAGATCACCTTCAGGGCTTAGAATTTACAAACATTGTTTAAATGTAGGCTGTGGAAAAAAGATCAATTTATGCAAGGAAAAAAATTATTGTTTTATATTCAGTCGAAGTATTTGTACTCACACAAAGGGTTTGTTTTCGCGTAATTGTGTCGTTCTTGAGTGTCATGTTGGGAGGTTGTTTTATGTATTATATGTTGGATTTTGAAGGAATGAGGAAGGAAGTCAGGATAGAAGGACATTTATATATGAGGAGTAGGCTTCTTTGAGGTGATAGGAGCCGACAATGGAGAAAAATTGGTAATTGTTCGGCCTGATCTTTCAAGCTTGTATAAACGGGGATAATTAGGGAAAGGAAAGCCAAATTGTTGAAGAATTAGACTATGTATGTAGGGGCGTCGTTGGCCGCAAGGTTCAGTCTTTGACACGGCGCTCATCACTGTAAGGTAAAGGTCCCGGGTTCGAATGCAGGGCCGCTGGACATACTATAATTTTTTTTTTTTTCAAAACACCGGCACCCTGAGGGTTTATATGGCATCTGCTGTTGAGAACCCTCGTGAAAAAAATTGCATTTCGAAAACGCTTGGCATGCTTTCTTCCAGTCGGGTCGGGAAAATGTCGTTTTGCTGCAGGTTAGCCCATTCTTAACGAAGAGTCCATTCAAGACCGTAGAGTGTATCAGAAAGTGATGAACTTGCTCTTATTCGTTATTATGATGTATGTATGTTGTCGATAATGTATTTGATTATGATATAAGCGTGGCTGCTAAGGAGTTTACATGTGTCTGTTCTGTGTTTATCTCTGTTAATGTAAACCATTTCTAAAAAGTTACGTTTATGTTTGTTTTGTTTTGTGTGTAATATTTGGATTGCTGAAATCTAAATTGTGTTTGTGTTCAAAGCGGTGGGTAGCCAGTGATGTAGGACGTTACCTGGGTTTTTTGCAATGATAGACATTTTGTTTTCCTCTTTCATCCAGATATTGAAATGTAATATCGATGTAACTTGCCGGACTCACCACGATACACAAGAATGTTACAATTACGCAGACACAAACACATTGATTGAGCATAAAAATTTTTTTTGCATTGTACAAATTCATCTTTTTTTCGCATCCTACGTGTATTTGTTAAATTTAAACAATATTTCTAGATCCCAGGCCTTGAAGATGATTTAAAAAAATGAAAACGTTGGCACGATAAAGAAAAGTCTTTCTAAAACCTACGTCACACCAGGCCGCATCTCACGATCTTCAAATTAACTAACGGTCAATAAACACCACACATATAGTAAATTGCTGCACCGAGGTGGACGAGTGGTTAAAGCGTCAGACTCTCGACTAGTAGACCCCGCGGTCGTGGGTTCGATCCCCACAGTCGCCTCTGGAATTTTTCTAACGCCTAAGGGGACCGGTGGCCGCAATTAAAAGAAATTGACACGGCACTCATCAATGGAAGGGGCGAGACCGGATCTCAGCGACCCTGAACCTGGTCCCAACCCCCTTCAAAAATGAGTTTCTTCGATGGAAGAACACTGGTACAACGGGGGCTCAAGTTCACTTTGTTTTGTGAGCCCTCCCCCAAAAATGGAGCCAGGGTATAGTACAATAAGCTGTACAGCTGCAGTGCTCAGTCCCTGGTATCCATCCATCCACATCCACACCAGTTCTGGGTTCGAATTCCGTCATAGCCCAAGCTTTTCAATTGAGAATAGTATTAAACAATATATTTTAATGTGGCTTGACTTTAGCCCACAACTTTCAAAGGTTAATTGGGCGTCCTGTATGACATTTGTACTTTAGGAAGTTTACCGTGTTAACAATACAATTATAATTTATAAAATACTCTAGGGCTTTTATATAACAATTTATTAGGTGTTTTAGATTGTAAGTTATTTCTTGACAATTGGAAAATAAGATTTCATATTTGACCTACGCATTATTACCTCTAAATTCTTCTTTTCTCGCTTTCTCGAGAAGTTTCACACGCAGGCCTCTGGATCTCTTATTTATTGATTGATTTACTCCTCCCATTCATGTCGTCGTTATATCTCTGGCTTGGCCCTTTAATTCTTCTGAATCTCATTTTGAGAAATAAACTTTTTGTACGAAGAGGCAATTTCATATAAATAAAACATGCCTCATTTATCATATTCATAACATTTCAAATTCTCTACTTACATTAATTAACTTAAAATGTGTATTTGTTAATTTTTCTGGTAATAATAATGAATTTTGTAAATGTTCACATTTTTTAAATAATGTTTTTTTAATCAACATTGAAGCGGCTTTGATCTTTGAAAAAAGGTTTCGGACTTACGACTAATAAGATTTAAAGGTTTAATTAAGCCTACTGTGTAAAAAAGAATTGGAAGTTTTGCGGTGTAAAAAGCAATGTTTACAAACTCTAGAGCTTGTTTGTTCATTTTCCTAAGTCGTTGACAAATTTTCATTAAAAAACTAATATATTACCAAAAGTGAAAGTGTGTAATTTTAATTACATTACCCAAATGTATTTTTAACAACCGTATTAATTAAGGAGGGTATGAGCGAACCTTCCGCAGCATCGTTTTAATGAAATTACCCGTTTATAACAAAACTCCGACATTGTTCCGGTGTTTATCTAAATTCGTAACCGTAAGGAGATTTTCGGGATAACCGAGTTGTGTAACGTTTTAGTGGCATTTATACGCTTAGGCCCGACGACGTAAATTTGTGTGGAATAAAATGGCCAACTTATGTCTAGTAATTAGTCTTACATGTATTCAAGCTCCATTGTTTCATTATCAAGCAGCAACAATTCATATGTGCCAACAGGAAGTAACAAATTCTAACTCAAGACGAAAAGAACATTGCAAATTATTGCCTTTTATATTTACCGATTTTTAAATCTTCTTATAGATACGAAATACAAACAAATTTTTCCTAACTTCTAACTAATGCTACTCTTTATTTATATATCTAGGGTGAACAAGTCGGAAAATGTACCACTGTGGTTGCAACCACCCCCCTACAAGAATTTATTTAATGGTTTTGTACATTATAAAAAGAGTTTTACCACAGTAATAGGTTACAGGCAATAGATTACATAGTGGTCTTAGTGGAGCGCTTTAGATTTTAGAATGGAGAATCGATTTGCAATGAGTGTAGGCACATGTTGGAATGGAGGCGAGTGAGGAATCTATAAAATATCGGGAAGTTTCACTACAGTTTGTGGCTTTTCCAGCAGAATGGGAAACTATGAGAGATGCATGCAGCTCACGCAAACCTAAAGAACACGGGTGTTCAATGGCCATATATTGAATGGAATTGAGAATAACAACAGCTTCCACTGCCGAGAATGTACAGGGCATGGCCTCGAAGGCCGGACTCATCAGTTATTTTAAACGGAAGCATTCAGAATACTTAAGAAAAGCAAGTTAGAAGGGGGGTTTAGACGTTGACACGGCACTCATCACTGTAAGGTAAAGGTCCCGGGTTCGACATACTTACAAATGGGCTTTTTTCGAAAATACCGGCATCCGGAGGATTGATATAACCTCTGCTGTTGCGAACCCTCGTAAAAGAAAAGCAAGTTGAAGTAAGAGCTCAGCAAGAGATAATTTATAATCTCATTAGCGAAACAAATTGGGTTACAAGAAAAATACATTCCAACGTTTGTCATCATCACTGAGAATGTAAGAATTCAGAATCATTGATATAATTCGGAAATATTGACTGTTATTCAATCTGTAACTTTAGCTAACGTATCTTTCTTATACATACACACACACACGCACGCACGCACACACACACACACACACACACACACACACACACACACACACACACACACACACACACACACACACACACACACACACACACA
>CM077106.1:31064709-31075526 GCA_039619505.1 Cimex hemipterus | reverse complement strand
GCAAAATGTTTGGGCTAATTTTTTGTGTTTTATTTCAGCCAGAACTACAAAAAGAGTGGAAAATTGTGTAAATCGGAAAGTGTATAAAGTAATCCAGAGTTTCTAATTTTAGTCTCAGAAGGCAGCAAATTTGAGGAAAACTACCTGATTTAATAACGCTTCCAAAGCACTCGTCATTTTCTTATTTAGTGGTTGTGAGACCAAGATGTTGATGACAAAAAGAGAAAAAATGGTGGTTCAAGGATTATATATATATATATATATCAAACTTCCTAACTAAACTGAAACCTAAAGGGGAAGACAGAAAAAACTCACTGCCAAGGAAGGATTGCCATTCCGATGAATATAGAACACAAAAAGAAGTAATATTTTAGCTCCTGATTTTAGTATAGTAGCTAAAATTAATCTATATGCATTTACGTTAATATCTCTTAAACAAAATTTCCTGCAATTGTTAGTTGTATTCATTTCAATCTGAACAATTAATAAGCAAATCATCTCTTCAAAGAACCAAAGTAGGGGGGGGGTTAAGGCGTTAAGACGGCGCTCATCGCTTTAAGGCAAAGATCCCGGATTCAAATCCAGCAGCTCTACATTTGGGCTTTTTCAAAAATCCTGTAGCGAACCATGCTATTTAAAAAACTTAAATTTGCAGTATTAGTAAAAGCAAAAAAAAATTACATTTCCTAGAATAAAAGTGAAAGGTCACACTACCTTAGAACCTTTGAATAGTGAATTTAAGGTAATATGTAATTAAAAATCAATATAACAATTGACAACTTTTACTACCAAACGAAACGCTCAGTGCAGATCCTGTTATAAAAAAAAAATATATTTTACAGAAAACCAGAGAAGCCCCGAAGGCACCAGCTGTCAGACCGCAGAATAAAAATTTATTTCAGAGGAATGTGTTTTAGCACCTGTGATACAATCGTGAAAAAAGTACAGATTGACCCGGTTTTGTCAAAAAATTAAATCTTGAAAACTCAGGACTCGCGGGAGTACTCGAAGTACAATTTTAATCTATAAATAATCTAGATAAAACCTGATTTTTTCCGCGTGAGTTAAAGAAACATGATTAAACACAAAAAATCTGTAGACTCACGTGCGTTAAACTATTTCACGTAAATCAAAGAAATTAACACTAGGCCAGAATACACCGTTGTGTTAAAGGAGCTCCAATGAGAAAAGTAAGCAATACGGATTACGAACCGTTAATCGATAGCTCGTTTTTACGAGTTTTTTTTTACTATCTATCTAATAGCTTTTTAGAGTTTGTCCTGATTGAAATTCAAGGAGGGCCGGTCAAATTGTCATTCTAAAAACGGGTCTACCAAGGGAGTGTTTGGGGTTTATCGGCTAAGTGAATTCTTTAGTCCTGGATCAGGAAATTAACTTCCCCTCGGTATAAGTTAATGATCACTGGTTTATTGTTTAAATTTATATAATGTTCTTTACTTTATTCAACAGAAAGCTATCAAGTGGAAAAAAAAATATATATATACTCATTCGAAAATTCATTGATACGGCCGTGCAATGTGTGTAGAGGTTTCATTTTTGAACGCAACTTAAAAAAGAGAGACCTATTACTTTATTTTTATTTTCTTCATGATGGGAGGCTATATTTATATGTTATATTTTAAGAAGGTTTAAATATAAATATAAAGTACCATAAACGAAAATTAAACAAAAACTGTGTTAATTTACTGTTTTAAACTGAAAATTAATCTGCTTTTAAGTCCCATAAACTGTTAATTAAGTGAGAGCGAATTATCTGCTACCCACTGCTGATTTACTAGTTTAAATGAGGTGTTCGTACAAAATTTCCATTTGCGCTAAAACAATAAACCCAGACAGTCCTCGGATATTGTAAATTTGATTGTGAGTTATTGTTTCACGTGTAATTGTATTACAACTTAGGGTTGGTCTACATTTTCCAAACCTTTAGGATTACTATAAATGAAATTCGTTAATACCGAGAGAGAGATGGAGAGAGAGAGAGGAAATAACACCATTAAAACTGTATTGTATAGTTAATTGTATAGTTAATGTTCTATTTTTTATTTAGACGTGAGGTGTTTTTTCCGTTTTTCCACTGTCCCTCAGCATTGTCAAAAAATAATAATATACCTCTTGAACAAAAAAGAACCCCAAATTTCAAGAAGTTTAATCTAGTTCTTATAATCTTTACCTTTAGGCTATCATTAAACTCTGTTGAATAAATAAAAGAACATAAAATAAATACGTGACGCCTAGCCATTTTTCGGTTCTATTGTTTCTGAAGTAGGGAGGCGACTCGTTGTGCGATACCGTAGATTTCCACGTAGAGCCTAGAAAAAGACTCTTGCCCCTTCCTCAGGACTGGGTCGGCAGACCGCCCGACCAGCGTCGCAGGCGAAGCTACTCCCGCTCGATAGAGAAGTGGAGGCGCACCCCTAGTGTTGGTACCTCTGACAGACGGGCCGGCACAGGCTTTTTGTTTATGTGGAACACTGACCACCGTCCCGAGGCAAGTTGCCACTGGGCTACTCTCAAGTCTCACCACGCACAACTACGAATCCAAACCCACTTGCAGGCATCGGGCTTGAGCCCTACTTGCGCCCGTAGTTCAGTAATTCTCGCATAAAGGACTCACATGCTGTGGTCCGCGACGTGGACTGATCGCACACCCAACAGTTAATGTAGCATGCCTCTAAAAGAACCGTCTACTGGTTTAGGGTGCTGCATAACACCCAAGGCTACAGTACACCTGGAGAAGATTGCGCAAGAGCCACTCAAACTTAATACCACCAAACCTGTGTATATTAAGTGTTAAATAATGTCTCTAAGTACATATATGTGAGGAACGTCACTGCGCATTTCAGTTCACGAATATACAGATATAACACCTAAATTGTGATTATGTAAAGTATACTTTTGTTTAAACAGGCTGCAAAATTAAGAAATTTAGTAAAAAAATTAAAAGTTCACATTACACTTTTTGTTATGCGGATAAATAGAAATATCTCATAAAACTCTTTTTCATAGAAAAAAGTTGTACAAATCTTGACTGCAAAGTGTATTTTCATTGTTAATTGTCTACAGTTGTAATAATTATCGATTAACGGTTACTATTCACCATGCAATATTATTATATTTGAACGAGGGAACAAGAATTATACAACAATACAACAATACAATTATACAATTATACAACAAATCACTTCAAACACAGCATTCACGAAGATCAACCGGACTCACCATTTACGTTAGAAAAGTGTTACGGCCCGGATGAGAAGGATGCTTTCGGCGGCCGTATCACGTCGTCAGGAAATTATTTTAATAAAGGTTTCCCATTATCAAAAAAGTAAAATATCAAGAATAATCCGGCTGTAGAACACTAAACCTTCCCGGTTATTAAGTAATTTATGAGAAAAACTGACCGCAGTTGTATTAAAAGAATTTGTGACTACAAAAAAATGGGTCGAAGGGAGATTACTCGGCATTTTATAGTCTTTTTAATAGCAAATCCATGGCCCTGTTTTTGATTTGTGCTAAAACATTCAGCAAAATTGATTATTTTTCTTGTATAAAAATATTCCCTTATTTGTCGTAGATGTCGGAGGGTGACGATCACTCGGACGACGTCTCTTTGGAGGGCAGGGGGACAATGAAAAAATGGTGCGGCCTGAAGCCCGACCCGGCCGAGAAGCGGTGGAGAAGGTGCTACCTTCTGCAGATGCTCGTGCTTCCGTTCATTCCAATCGCCGCCGTCATACTACAGACTGCTATCAGTTTTAGGCATATCTTACATTACAGAGTCAGCGTGGCGGAAGTCGATTCTCAGGTATGTTCGTCTACTCAATGTACACAGGGTGTCTCATGTGGAAGAAGGTATACAATATTCTATATTCAGTTTGATTTAAAAAATTTGATTAAGTATCGATCATTTGTCAGATTTGAAAGTTAATTTTCAGGACTTTTTCAAACAAAAATTGTTAAATTGTGACTATCTAGCTCCTCAATTGTTAGGATGGTTCACTCCGAAGGTTAGCAAAGTACTCATTTATGATAATTTATAAAGTACTCAAAATTTATAGTAACAAAATACTCTTTTATTAAACGTTTTTACATATATAGTTTAAAAGTAATGACTTATATACATTATTAATATGTAAGTAATAATATGTACATTATAAATATGCAGGGTGTCTAAACTAATGCGCCCACCCCTTCATGCAAGGTTGATTTATTTTTTCGACTTCGATTCAATTCAAATTCAAAATCTTAATTTTAAATTAGAACCTCCATTTTCATCGCATTTTTCTTTGAAACTAGATTTTTTGTGACAAGAATGAGTTATTAAAATCCATCCAATAAAACCGGAGTTATGATTTTTTTTCCAGAATGCTTTTCTAGTGCGTTAGAAACCACTTTATTTATGTTCTACCGCAAATATATTGAAGAGGTGTGGAAAATCAGCCAAATTAGTGAGAAAAGTCTGAAAGCTTTAAATTTGCTGCCAAATCCCATAAATTTTGTATTTTGGATCGTTTTTTCTCCTCGACCAATACCTGATCTTCTCCAATTCGCTGAAATATTTGGTTGTAGTTCAAATCCCATCTTGTTTCTCAACCGGGGTTAAATATTAATCATAGTTATTGCTATCTGGGAATAAAATGGTTTGATAGTAAATCAAAGGAATGTAGGAGCTAACGCTGTTTATTTTTCGTTCCCAGACTTTTATTCGGACAAGTCCTTTTTAATCTCAGTGACGCTCAGTGATGAAAATATTATGAATGCATAATTCTGTGGAATTAGTTTAGTTGTTTGCTCTCGTTTTGTCGCCATGCAGGTGTTCTCTCCTCAACGGAAAATTCATATAGTTGAAATTTTCATTGAGTGCGGTCGTAGTTTCACAATAACTTTGTAACAATATGGCGATCGTTTTCCATAGCACAATACACAATAGCTAATCGTACGCTTGCACGCATCATCAATCGGATTCAGTCAACAGGTACAATACACCCGGCCCGCGTATAAGGATTCGCCATGTAATCAATTACAATATAACCTCTAGACTTTTCCCTCTACTTTGAATGATTTGCCATCCTCTTCAAAATATTTGCAGTAAAAGGAAAAATAAAGTGATTTTGACTTAACGCACTAGAAAAGCACCCCGGCTAGTTAAAAAAAATCATATCCACTGTTCTATTAGGCTAATTTTTTCGCCAAAAAGTCTAGTTTCAAAGAAAATGTAAAAAATGGGGGTTCTCATTTAAAATTTAGGAATTTGACTTCGACTTATGTAGAATCGAGGCGAAAAAAATAAATCGGCCTTTATGAAAAATAAAGAGGAGTATGAATTTATACCTGTCTAGATCGGCAAAGACAAAAATGGGGTGGACCCATTGGCTCGGACACCTCGTATACAACATTCGATTACTTTAATTTTTCCTTCAGTTATTTAAAAAGCTCATTTTATTCTTATATTTAAATATAATATGTTATTGATGTTGGGTATGTATTTCTTCATCAAATATTTTAATTTGGTCAAAATCATTCACTCCTTAACAGACTGCACATGTGTATATTGGTTTTTTACCATTTGTTAACTTCTTTCAATTAATATCTAGGAATTATTAGTCTATCGGTAATTGTTATTTCTGAAAATTCGGAAAACCTACTCTTTAACTTCACTCCAGAAGAATGGGCTGTTTAGGGGGCAAATCTCTGAGTATCAAATTATAAACACAATTCAGTTTTTGATCAAAAGAGTCAGAAGAGAAATAATTGAAATATCAGAGCTGGTTTCTTTTGTATACCACCTATACATTAATGTGTCCGCTGGACTTCTAATCACTTCCACGTCTAGAATGTTGGGACTGAATCTTCAAGAAAATTTGATATGACCTGTATATAAAAACTTAATATATCTATCTGTTGATATATATTGAGGTGATTTTGTAAGTTCTATATAGTTATATTGATTGTTAAATCAATTTTACAAGTATAGTTTTCATAATGTGAAATTAATACAGACTCTGATGATGACCTTAAAATGGGTCGAAACCTTGGCAGTAGCAACTACATTTGCTGAGTGTTCGTCAATGAAAAAGGTTACGATACTTCTAAAATAACCAAAAATCATAATTGCTTATACAGTCTTCCTATTTCCCTTCGATCCAATTTAATTAATTAATCCTGAACATTTAAAAATCGTAATTTATTATCAATTAAAGTACTTTAAAAAAAGCGGCCGATGATGGGGGGGGCACATAATCCACCTTGGGGAATAGGTTGGAGTGGAAACATTTAATTAAAAAGAGACTTCTGCGCCCCAGATGCATAGATGTCCCTTTACTGCTCTTCCGGCAAAATTACAAAAGAAATATGCTCCAGGGACATTTATTGTATCTTGATATATCTGTACAAAAAAGCAGGAACTGTTTCGTGTGCCAGTTTAGATTATTAATTTGGCTTCTTTTCTTTCGAATTCAACATGACTTTTTTAATTGTATTTAAACGGCTCTAAATTTTCTGATGAAGAATGTTATTCTTTAACAAAAAAATGAATTTAAACTTTTAAATACACTACCTTAGTTCGTATTATTTAGAATTAATGAGTTACAAAAATTTGAAGAAAAGGTGTTGTTATTATTATTATTAATTTTTAAGGGCGTTTTAACGGATAAGGTCATTTCACACCCTAACATGCAAACATTCTATTTTAGGTTAGCTATATCTCTTCTGAGTGCTATAAAACTCTGACTCCAAACATTCACTCGTAACCTAATTTATCCTATTGCCAATAAATAAAATTATAAATTTTTTTTTCTTTTTTTTAAATTAAAAATGGGAATTTTTTCCATAATTTAAAATTTCCCCATAGGCTTGTATGGATAATAATGATAATAAAAACACAGCTGAACTTAATGTAATCAGAAATCATTGAGCATTATAAAGGAATCGTCAGGAATTTGTAATGCCATTATTTGCTCTGATTCGAAAAGTGGTCTCGAAGCAATCAAAAATAATTTCTCGGTTGACCCTTACATCTTAGAAATTCACAAATATCTCTGTGAATTCAGAACACTCAACAACCATGTAGTATTTGTTTGGGTTCCTAGTCATGTCGGCATTTCTGGAAATGAAAAAGCTGATCAACAGGCAAGAAACGCTGCAAACCATCCACAAAGAACAGATCAATTTCTTCTCCGTCCAGATGATATAGTCGCTTATGTTAAAAACATTATCAAACGAAAGTGGGCGGCAAGATGGAATGCCGGTAGAGATAGTATGAAAGAAATTAAGCCAGCTGTACATAAATGGCCAACTGAAGAACTTGAGAGAAAAGAACTTGTAATTATCTCTAGATTGCGAATAGGTCATATCAGGTTAATTCATAATAGACTTTTAATAGGCAACATCCTTCCAATTTGTTCTCGATGTACGCGAAGTGGAGAACGCATCATTTTGACAGTAAAACATATTTTGGCCGACTGCCCCACTTTACAACCCTTTAGGCAAAGGCTCAACCTTTCGAGCGATTTACAGGAGTTACTGGGTCCCCAGTGTTCCTTTCGAAGAGCGCTTTTCGGTTTTCTCAAATTTATTGGAATTTACAATGAAATTTAGGCCTTTTCCCATTTTACCATTGGATGCCTGCTAATGTCTGCATAAGGGTTGTGCGTGCATGATTTCTTTTGTCAGAAGCTTTTGAGGCTGCCGGAGCGGAAAAATAAAATGGAAGACAGTACAAATTGCGGGGTAATGCACTAAAATGCCCAATATCGCAATTTAAATAAGAAAAATTGCTCCTACAAAAAAAATTTTAAAAAATAAATGTTATTGTGTTTTGTTTCTTATTACTGTTATGTAAAATTAGTTATCATACTTGAATGGAAGAATAAAAGAAAATCATATAACTTATTAAAACAATTGTTTTTCTATACTTCTAACAGAAATTACTGTGCAACTTTCAATTAAACGAACACTCTACGAGTCTGAGGTCTACGACCATGGAGGTCACATCCGAATTTCCTGGAATCCACGAGAAAATGTATTATTACATTTAATATCTGCGTTTGTAAACGTAAAAGGTTTTGAGAAGCACCGAAGCGGTAGGAGAGGAGTTGAATTGTAAAAAGGAGGAAAAACCCGAAACTGAGTACACTAAATGGTAATAAATTCACCTCCAAGTAAAAGAAATATATGTCCCATACTGCTTTTATAAATGTTAAATGATCGAGCTATTCTTCCGTGTTTCATTTATTCGGCCAATTCAATTATCAAATTATTGTCCACCGTACAATGATGGTAAAAACTTTCAAAACAACAGCATTTCTTTATACTGGAATATTGCATTGAATAAAACAAACTGGAGAGCAAGTGTAAAATTATTATTTATTAATAACAATTCAAGCATATAGTGTTATTCAAATAAATATGAAATTACATCGAAATAACTCCACAATTTTACTAAACACATTTTTAAAAAATGTTCCTTTTATTTTGTAGGAGGTACTTCAGGGATTGACAACCATACTTTCATTTTTTATTTAATGAAAAATTTATTTATAAGGCTATTCTTTTTTTAACATAAGTGTAACAATTTAATCTTAACATTATGGAGAAGCGAAAACCAAAGCAATAATATACTCACGGTACAACTTGAATGTGAAACTTTCGAAAATTCGTAACTCCAATCATATCCAACTTCCAAGGTATTACGGCCATGAAAATCTGCATTTTTCCGTTTCTCAGCTTTTCGTTCTCCCGAGTTCTTATTTTTTAAAATCCTTCTCTCGTTTATTTTCCAGTTTTATACATTTACGTGTTGTAAGGTTCTTCATCGCCGTAAAGTTTCCAGTCGATCAATAGAATCAATCACCATTTTTGTTATTTTCAACATTAAAAAAATTATCTACATAATTTTACTCGGGTTTTTTGTTCATAAACTTAAACTACTTAGCTTTAAGTATTTAAATAAATACTACTTATTCATACACAACCTCATTATTTTTGTAAAGAAAATTAAAATATATTTTGAATAAGAAACACAGTGGATACACGCGTTTTTCGCGAAAGAAAAGAACGTAAATAGTAATGTTTGGGATTATGAAAACAAATTTTTTTTCACCTTCCAAATACTTCCTCATATTTTAATTACAGCAATTTACTGATATACAAAAATTTCTTCGGTGAAACTACGATTAGCAGTAATAATACAATGCAACAATACCAGTTAAAAAGAAAAAGGAGACCGACACTCACAAAGACCAACCAAAACAATCTAAAATCACCAGACTTAATCTACCCAAATCTCCGGAAAACAAAGATAACCTCCACCAAAGAAATCCCAAAGTTTGATAACCCAGCGAGAATAGGCAATTCAAAATGATCGGTAACGATCACATTACATATTTTCACCCCCTCAACAAAAAAATTATAATAATTCAGTATATTCACATTTTTATAATAACTAGCATATTATGAAGATATTTAGGAAGACCTTTCTATAGGAAAGCCACATTTGTTTAAGGAAGGAGCATGGTATTGACTAAAACAGAACAATATTTTGCTTTTTTCTCACATTTTGCACACTTTTTTTCTTACACAGGCAATTTAATGCAAAAAAATTCATATTGTCAATAATTTTTTTGTAAAATAGTTATACTTAAGAACATACATTTTAATCGTTTAAAAAGAAAGAAACCGCGATAAATTAAAGTATCAAGCTTTGCGGAAAAAGTTGTGATATTCTGAGCAAACCCTTCTAAATACTAACCAAACAAAAAACGACTAGTTGCTACTTATAATACATATAATAAATTCGTGGGAGAAAACTGAAACAAAGTCGAAGTTATAACTTTTTGCCATTTAGTTGTCGCAAAGGATTTTCCTCTGTGTACCTCTAAGTCCCTTGTACTTAACAGCTTTACAGAAAAGGATATTACAGCTGGTGCTAGTTTTTTTATATATATAAATATAATACGCACTGGAAGAAGTAATCAAGGATTGAAATCCCTGGAGTAATAACTCGTAAAGAGATAAAGCGATGACTTTGATGGCGATCGATGAATGGTGTCCCACAAGGATTATTTCCAGGCGATTACTCCTGTCGACAAATGTATTTCGCAGTTTCACTTTATTACATAAAAACAGTATAACATCACAGGAGCCATATTGCATTAAATATATTAGACATTCTTTTGAAAATCTTTGGAATTCAAAAATCTATATCCTGGATACATAAAAATCAATTATGAGTGGCCCACATAGAAAAGTAAAACAAAATACTATAAAATACTAACAGTCTTTTCGTTTTGGTATCGATATTTTGAAATGTCGATAAGGAGAATTTGTTTTGTAATTGGTAAGCTTTAGAGTCTGAATGGTTGGTGACCCAGCGCCCGGGTTGCGATAACACCGATTCCCAGCGTATAAAAAAAGCACTTTGCTTAAATTGGTTATTTATTTGAACTAAACACACCATTTTTTATTTTTGCAATATATTTCAGTCACTAATGCGTTTCGGGTCACGTCCCTCGTCCCTCTTCAGAGTTACAGTATTGAACAGTAAGAAATCTTTTTTATGTACGTACCTTGGTATTTAGCTAAATTGAACTCATAGACTAGCAAGACTACAAATGTTACAAAAAAAAGGAAGTTTCCATTTCTTATCATTAGATACCAGTATGACGTAAACTATACAAATCTTGAGTGAAAAATAAATTTTAACCTGTTAAGCGTGTTATGACATTTACACAGTTAAGTACGTAAAATAAATACTATAATATATGAAGAATATAGAGTTACTATATATATATATATAT
>CM077106.1:31008735-31024280 GCA_039619505.1 Cimex hemipterus | reverse complement strand
TTTTTTTTTGTTTAATACCAAAATCCTGCATTATTTTCCGGACAACCCAATAATAATCAAATTTCTTTTTAAGGACCGTAGTCAGGGTTGTAAGCAGGTTGTGGGGGTCCTTAATAAGGTTATTGATTAAACAGTACGTTCATACAAATAGTTCAAGACAGAGTGATATAGTGTTGAACTATACCAAATGAATAGTAAACATAACGATCAACTATTTTCATTTTCATTTAAATTGGGATGATAATGTTTTGTATATATATATTTCATAGAACAATCAAAAATCAATTGTTTTGATGGTAACAGTCAATTATTTAAATTTGTAAACACGATAAACTTGGCGATAAATTAATAAAATATTTTAAGAAATTTAGACAGTTGAATTTATTAGTACAGGGACAATGTGGAATTATCGGATTGCTTTTTGAAGCAGATCGAACAGGTTTTATCATGCTCCGTGTCGTGTTCTTGTGCGCAACTCGCCAACATTAATGATACCCCAGGGTATCGGAACTAGCTCAATATATCATCCCGTACGACATCACGTGGACGATGAATACATTTTGTCCGATGATTTATCGAAGGACGGCTCATTGTTCTTCACCGTGTGAAACGTTTGTCGGTGCCTTTGCGTAAAATAAACTGAATAGGGAGTTAAATCAAGCCCCGTTAATAATAATGTAATCGGATTACATTTTTACAGGATCGGAATAATTAAGCCCCTTCGGGGGAGAAATTGGTCGTTTCGTTATTTGTATCTAAATTTGCACAATAGATTTGCCATTTGTTAGAATTTTTCTCGGAGGAGAGTATTTTCCGTGGTCTGGGAGTTTTTGTCTTATGAGAAGTGCATCCCTGATCAGATAAATACTAAAAATAAGTATTGGACAAGTATTTCTTCAATTTTCTCTAACTACATTTGTTCCAAAGAGAACAGCTTGGAATAATAGTATATCCATAGGCAAATCCCACAAAAACTTGTCATAAGAAAAAGTTAATCTTATTAATTATTTGGGCTCGAACCCACGATAGCTCAGGTGACGATAACACAAGTGGTACTGATCCGAACGTGGTTAGTTCGAGTCCCGTCTGTACATTAATTTGCGATCTCAGCATTAAACTAAAACCTAGTTGAGATAACTAATAAATAATTAGTTTGTCATGGTCCATCTATATCGACAATTTCCCGTTAGTTGATAACGTCACTAAACAGATTAATGATGAAAAATTAAATAAAAGTCGGCTCATATGGTATTTGGAGAACCGAAGTCATGGGAGCTAAGGGGTTGAAACGCAGAGTCGTGAGTTCGAGTCCCGCTCGTGACCCTTTTCATATCTGTCTTCTCTACATTAAATTAAAACCAAGTTTAAATAACTAATACAAAATTAAACTCCTTAGACCGACATATGACGATACCCTTTGCGATAGTGTTGTACTTATATAAATTGCCTTTTAGGAGGTTGAACCCTTAGGTGCTGGTGTTTTTGCAACCATTAAACTTACAATAAGGGTGTCCGTGTCAACGCCTTGATCGTTGCAATAACAGATGCCAAGAATGTTACACTTAATTGTTAATTAATGGAATTTTTTACGATTTTCTTATTTATATCAAATTTTCTTTTTTGTTGAACTTTAAAGACGTAAATCGGTTTTTATAAGGCGTTACTCACTCCTAGGTGCTTTCCACGTGCAAACACCTCACAAAACAGTCCGGACAATACAAATCATTAGTGCCGTTCTGACTCACGGTTCGGGAATATTCAAGTTTCCTGTCAGCAGCCTTTCTGAGAATAATCCCAATAATTTTCACCTCGTGGAGGACACGTAGGGAATTTTGTCCCTTTTTGTTTTACTTCGCCCTTTGTCGACCAGCCTGCGGTGAGGAGCGCCTTACTCCTCCGCTGTTTACACACAAAAGGCCGGCTTGTAATTAAAGATGATGGATGATTCGGCGGAAAAAAGACAGTCGGTTAATTAAGAACTGGATCCCCCTCCTTTTGTTGCCAGACGTGAGAAACAGACTAGAGGTTGAGAATTAAATTTGGTATAAAAAAAATCTGTTAAAACAAAACAACACCACTGGGTTCATGAAACCTTTTTTTGTTTAGTTTTAAACTTGAAAAAATTCGATTTATTAAAAAAAATTGTTAATTTATACCAAGGAAATTGAACAATGTTCAATGACAATGATTTATTCAACGCCGTAAAAGAAAAAATCTAGTAATATTGCATTATAAAATATACCATTTTTATTAAAATCGAGACCATTAATCTTTTTGGATTTTTTCACATTAAATAAAACATTAAGATAATAAGGTAGAACAATTTACACTCGAGAGTTACGACCATTCGTTACCCACATATAAAACGTTTCTAATTAATTTTTTCACACTGTCCATTATTTATTTCTAATTAATTATTTTTCGCCTGCATAATATAATTTTATATACGTTTATAAAATGTAATCAATTCCACTTAGAACAAGTAGAGTCAGATATGGGACTTTATACATACCGTAACAGAAGAGAAACAAAAGAATTATTAGATTAATTAAAAATATGGCTTAAAAATGAATTTATTAAAACATCACAATTTCTGAGTTTATACATAAAATTAGTTATGCAAATGAGGCTGTTAGTATAATAATTTTCACTTAAGCGGTATGGGAGCAAGATCATATCCTATTGGACGGCCGACCTAGATTTAGAGAGATTACAAGGTGATGACTAATTTATGATGGGCTTAGTAAATTCCGTGCATTCTGCTAGCCATGGGAAGTATGTTGTTTTTTTAATAAACCAACGTTTAGAAAAGATTAAAGATGACTACAGTTTGGAAGTTTTGTTTTTATTCACCCATGTTTTTATAGAAAAATGTCATCCCTTCTGTTTGTTGTATTGTATCTTCTTTATTATAGAGCATCTGTTTAATGCTAATAGTTATTAATTTCCTGCAGAGACTTCGAGGGCCAGCTCTGGCCCACAATTTGAGTTTTAGCGTTAAAATTATTGTATCCCTAGAATAATATGGCAAGAATAAAGTTTAAAAATTTAGCACAGTATCTTCATACTTTAGTTTTAAAGTGTTGTCTTTCATTCTTCAAGTTACATCTTTCAAATTGGTTCTTGCTTCATAAAATATCAGTTATATTAAAGCTGTTAGAATATTAGAAAAAATCAACGAATGGCAAAGTGTTGGATGCTGGTCTTTTGCCTCCTCTCAAGTTCTTGAAGGAATTGCTTCTGTCCCTTGCTTCTCTTTTTGCCGATTTGGATGAAATAATCCAGAATTGCTTCTGCTTCCTGTTTTATTGAACATCCTATGTAATATATCTATAGATTTTTATTAAAAGTAAAATACTATTCTATAATAGTTATAGAAGCAACATGGCTTCGAGAATCACACACCCCGGTTGTTGGCAGTTCGGGGTCAGACCTGGGTATTAACTTCCCGGTTGGGCTCTGGGGGCTGTCAACAGTACGCCATTTCAGCCGGCAGCACAGCCTTAAGTCCATTCATACTTTTGCTTTACGGCCTTTGGCCAACAGAAAGTATTCCTGTGTCCACCTAGCATAGCCTATTATTAATTTTGTGAGGTTGACCCTTCTACAAGTCGGTTTAAGAATTCTCTTAACCTGTGTCCATTTTATATCCGCAACCGGATATAAATGGTTACTTTAACAGTTTAATCGATGTGTCGAAGGCCACGTAGATAAGACAACAACGTCTTACAATTCCAAAGCTAGGAGGTAACAATTAAACCAAAAAGGAAACGGTTTTTTACCCCTCTTGCACACCGAACGCCCCGGTGGGTCCAAAAAGTCAATATTTAATTTTCCAGTGGTCGCGCGACACACATCGGCTCCTGATTGAATAGGAGCGTAGACGAGTAGTGAAGAAAGGGGTAAAAAACCCAGGTGGAAGGTGGCAAGAAAATGAAAACGGGTATCCCGGTGGATAAAGAAGACAGGAATTAGGGAGCCGGCGTGAAATCTAAAAAGGACCGCCTCGGACGGAACGGGCTTTTTTCACGGCTTTCCGACCGACCCCCGGGAAACCGGCTGTCAATTAGTTTCTTCCGGCTAAGATAGCTTTTATTTACATTTAAAAGAGGTTTTGGATTAATGATTTTACACTTTTACACAAAAGGCCATTGAAGAATTTTTAATTTATTATTATATATGCAAGTTTAACATTGAGATAATTAATCCATATTTTCTTAGTAGTCATAATTGACCACGTTAATTTGAGATAAGACATTCTCCTCTTGGGTATTTATCCATTTTTTTGTGTGATTTGTTGTAAGAAACAGTCAGTGACGTTTCCACTTCGATAGATCGGACTACCGAAGCTGTAAATCACATTGAACCCATGGGAAAAAGGTGCCGAAACGACTTTTCAATAAAGCACTAACTGGTTGGCTTTTGTGATTCGGCAGATCAAAGGGAGTAGATTCGGGGTGGGCGGAGGGAAAGCGGCCCTTGTCCGTCTGCCAGACACCAAACAGGTACAGGACATTACACAATGAAAAACGAAATGTTTTGGGTCCTACGTCTGAAAAATGGATCGAGAAAACATCGTAAAACCTGCCTTCGGCTTAATCATAGGGGAAGAAACTTCGAATTCCAATTTCTACTATGAAATAACAATATAACTTTCAGACATTGATTTAAGATTATTCAGTGATCGTGGGATGCGATCTGTACTAAACTTTCCATTTTACCAAACTTTCAATTAAAAATTTCATAACTTTAATTTTTAAAAAAATGAACGAAATCTCTTGATTAAGAGCATTTTGCAGCTTCTCTCATAAGCTTATTTATTATTAGATGGTTCTTTGTAATCCAGTGAATAGCTTTATCATACGTTCGTAAATGGTGTAATTAATTCATATTACATATTCTCGTTTTGCAAAATTCAAATCTGACTTTTATCAGAGATTTTTAGTGTAAGTAGCTTAGAGTAGAAAGGTTAACTATGTGTGACTTCTTTGCCAGAATCTCCTAAGAATGTAATAACCTTCGGGCTTACCTGGCATGCTCTATCCTCAAATAATTTAAGCACTATCTCGCGAAACATATTAGTTGCTGTAATATGAAAGTACATTAACTACCCTTAAGAATATTTTATTGAATTGCAATTTATTTTATAAAAATAAGTATCATGGGTGAAAACAAACATTCATTACTTCGTGCTTTGATTAAAGGGGGAGCGGTGTTAATTCTAATGTGCCCCTGGGATCGATATTTCGTAGGTTTCAGTGCGGGGGCGGTTCGGGCGTGTTTTAGACCGTGGGAGGGCCGAGGATCGATGCAGGTTGCATGATGGATCGTGCGGTAATCAGCTGAAGGCAGCTCCATGTTGACAGTTCAATTTGGCCCTTCAGCCTTCCTTACCGTGCACCGTATCGGCGGATCGATTGGAAAAAACTCCCTTTTTAATATTCTGTCACGGGGTTTGACTAATGCTTCCGTGATTAATTTTTTACCATTCCGAGCCTTAGGAAACAATGGAGGTTTTCTTACAATGGCCTCCATGGTCTCGGGGGACGACAGCCGGATTGACGGCCTATGTCGAAATCGTCGGGTCCTGGGGAGGATGTGCCGTGGAGTCACGTCAACTTGGAAGCCTTCATTGGCTTCTGTAATGTCACGTCAGTAAATTATAGTCATTCAAACAGACGGATCTTCGGCAAACTGTCAATCATGATAGTCGTTTCTATTACCGTTGATAAAGCCCTTTTCGTTACGACACATTTGGCTCTTTTAATGGGTATCATATCATAACCACGCTAAATGATAAAAGGAGAAATATGGAAATCAGGAACAACCCAACTAAGTTTTACATGAATCATTAACCACGTAGCATAACGACTGCTTTGGCAAAATTTAGGTATAAAAATCCGCAAACTTACGAAAATCGAGACGACAAAACCAACATTCAGTTGCATTTCGTTACTTAATGTCAAAACACGCTGGTTAAATTAGTAACCAAAAATCTAAATAAAATATTCGTCGTACTTTACCAAAAATTATTGTTTATTTATCATCACCCTCGGGTAAAAACTGGATAAAATTATGGCAAAATAAGACCTGTAATAAATAAAAATGCAGTACATTTTTATGTCTGATAGAAGAAAAGTCTTTATTTAGTTATCAACAGTTATCTGGCCAGAAAATATTTAATCCAACATGACTTATTCCATTTTATCCGCCTAAATCCGGCAGAACTCCTAAATTTGTAATAAAAAACTAAATAAATGCCGATCCATAAATAAGTACCAGAATGTCTAGATATAAGTAAATAACTTTTAAAAAACACCTATTAGTGTGATAACAACATTCAATTTATGAAATGAATACATAATGAAAAAAGTTACCACAAAAATTTCTACTAAAGGTCTTAACTTTAAAATTTCAATTCTGAAACGTTGAGTTTTTATATATACAATTTTGTCTGAAGGGTGCAGTTATATTGCTTCATATAACAAAAAGCACTGCAAAATAGGCATATTCATGCCTACCTGGAAGATACTGTTTTAACTTGAACTTTAAACAACATTTGTCGGTTACTGTCAGGTAATATTTCCATGTAGTTGTTTTTAATAATGAAGTAAACTCATTATATTTAACATTTTCTTGGTCGTTCCGCAGCAATCTTGTTTGGTATATCAGATTAATAATTTAATGCATCCTTGTTGTAATTAAATAAATCTGACAGTGCATTATTCATTAATGACAAATTCTTAAACCTAATTCACGTTCATATTGACAAAGAAAATTCTTAATAAAACATGAGGCGTTTATGTGTGAAAAAAGTATACACGGCATGCGTTAGAACTAAAACAAATCACATGTTTTGGAAAGGAGAAAAGCGGACCAGAATTTTTCGCCCATAAAATATATTTCGAGTGGAAAATCCGATGACTAGCATAAAGGAGGACATGCTATTGCTAACATTATTTCTACTCAATTCACTAATTTTGTGGTCTGCTTGTCCAATTAATATATTAAAATTTATTACCGCTTTTAGTTGGGTTAACTCAAAAGGTTGGGGTTGAGTTTGAAAGTTAGTGAGCGAGTGGATCGAGGTCAGGATAGCGTAAGTAGTAGAGCAACGGCGTATCTAGCTGAACGTCGTGAGTTCGAATCCTGCTCGTGCCATTGACTTTTTTATCTGAACTAAAACCTTAATTATTATTTATACTCTGAAGTAAAGTTGTAGTAAAGCAAAATTTGAAACACTTTGTATACGGTAGAGAAAAATTATGTTTTATTTAATTGCTATTGCTTATAACAAACTTTACTTTTTTGGTTTCTTATTTGTGGATTATTCCGCGCTGGATACACTCCACAGGTAAGAAGAAAACTAGTAACAAAAAATTTAAATAAAACATTGGCTATACACTTATACTTTTAACAACGACAAAAAGCAAGTCCAAGCGATAAAGATATCGTTAAAACAACGGTAAAATTAATAAAGTTGTCAGGGTAAACAATGAATATATTCGTCATTGCACACTATACAAATAAATCTGAAATAAATGATTTTAATATATTGTTTGAAATTTAAAAAATATTGGTTAACCTTTGAACAATTGAACAAATTAAATTTGATTAACATAGGATAAAACAGAAACATAGGTTATTAAAAAAAACATGTAGGACAGGAAGAAAAATTTTCAGTTCAGAAAACTAGACGATTAAATATATACTTAAATAAATACCATTTAATTAAAATGTTGTTCGTAGATTATTTAATCCCATGGATGTTCAACATAGCTTAATACTAATACTAAACAATATTAAACAAAAACACATATTATAATAATCTACCAGACCTGATCGTTATCATCTTTCTCCTAGGTTAAATAATGTTAAATATTTTTTTGAAAATATATTGTTTATTATAATTTTATGAGATAAAAATTGTCATCGTCATGGCAAAGAAATAACAATTAAATTAATCTTTATATAAGGTTGAGATAAAAAAGGCAGTGTCACCAGCAGGATTCGAACACCTCGGCTAAATACGCCGCTATACCCATTTGAGCTATAGTACGGGTATGTATGATGTTTGTGGGTTCGAATCCCGCTCGTCTAATTGACTTTTTATCTCAATCAATGCCTTATATAAAGATTAATTAATTGTCGTTATTCGGTCACTCGGACCATGAAATATAATGAATGTAACAATTATTCAATAAATGTACAAGTGGGCCTAGATCAATTGTTTGTTTTTTCATGGGTTTTTCATTCTGCCGTCCTATTTTAATATTCTCACCGATTTATCTATGGTTCATCTAAAGTACTCAACACTTTTGTATGTAATAAGGAAGTAAAGTAAAAAAAAGTCTGACATGAGAATTTAATTAAATTAAAACATGCTTCAAGTTATAATTTGAAACCTACCATTAATTGATTTCCCACCGGCAGATTAAGGTCGTCAAGGGATAAAAAGGATTTCACCGACTAAGCAGATTCTGCAAAATTATAATCAACCAATCGATCACTCGAAATGGTAAACTGTCGGTTGGGCCAAAAGTACATAATTTTATTAGGCACGATATGCCAAAAGAGCCGGCGAGTGATGTCGAAACGCTTTGACATAAGTGGTGTTTGTCGGCTAGATAGGAAATGACCTATCACGCATAGGGAAGCCAAGAAACTGCCTGTTCCTTAAAGCTATCTATTTGTGCGCGATTTAACAACTAATAGCCGTCACATTTCAATAGGTATTTGGATCGTTTCAGACCAGAAGGTGTTCGTTTCACAAAAGTAATATATTGGTTGACAGTCTTACAAGGAGGAAAATAAAATAAATCTTAAGGAGGCACTCTCAACACGACACGCAAGAATGGCACAATTACTCAGAAGACAAACACTTTGAGCCCTGAAGATGATGTCCATAAAAATCGAAACTTCGGCACGGTAAAGAAAACGTTTCTCGGAAACCTTCATCATACCAGACCGCATATCACGATTTTTAAATAAAATATAAAACAATCATAACATTCCTCACATCAAACATTTCTACATAGTATAATTCTTCAACAATTTGGCTTTCTTTTCGCTAATTATCTCCTGATAGGATAATCATGATAATCCATTACCCTTTTTTCCCATTGTCGGCTCCTTTCTATACCGACTTCCTTCTCCACCCCTTCAAAATATATCATAATAAACATAAGCAATATCTCATTGGCACTCACAATACTGACACATCTACACAAAAAACAAACACATGGAGTGAGTACAAATGCTTAGATCGCATCTTAAACGTCTATCATTGTATCATCCTACATGTATTTCTATAGTTTAAACAAGGTTTATAAATCCCAGGATGATTTAAGTAAAGATCGAAACATTGGCGCTATAAAGAAAATATTTTTATAAAACCTACGTTCAACAAAACCGAATGTTCGATCTCCAAATAAACATGGACAAAGTTGACGTTGACAGAACAAGAGTCCATCAACTGTTAAAAATAAATTTTAGAACAAGGGAAAAGCTCCAAACATAAGACAAGTTTAAAATAGCTCCAGGAAACGCCGTGGTGCTGAACTACTCGACGGTAAAACCACACCTAAATCACTAGAATGGTTCATGAGATCATTTGTGATGATTGTGACAGATAAGGGAGATGAAGTAAATATAATCATCGCAGCACTCCATGTTCCACGATGCCTACCTGAGTTTTCAGGTTTCCATCCAAAATCAATCCCAGCAACTGTTATAGCGAACGATTTTTTTCTATAGTTTCCTAAAGAGGGGTGTTTTTTGATATTTCGTACTTTTAATGAACCACCACCTCCGACCACGTTGTACATTTTAGGTTAGATAGTAATACTGTCGAATAAAGAGACGAAATGGATACGTCCAAACTGAAGGTTTTTATTATTTCGCAGATCCAAGAGAAAATATCTGAACTCTTTTTCCCAACTCTTCCAGATGTCACCGTAGCTGAAGGGTTATTTTTTAACGGGGAAGCAAGCACAGCTATTTTTGTGAGATACCATTGGCTGCTGGGTATGTAACTTTGCTCATGTCCGATAGTTTTGGTCTGTAAATTCTCGCCGTTTTTGTTATGTGAAATTCATATGTGGTTGAAATAACCTAAGCTTAGGAGCTTAAGAAGGAAAACATCGCCATTATTTTTTTCTTATTCGCCTGTTTTATAGGGTTGACATCCCTTCCCTCTCCGACCTCGGAACACCCATGATCTCGGAACCAAAATGGCTGGAAAAAAAAAGGGTTGACACGGAAGTGGTTGACATTCCAGCGACTCGGCGTGCATCCCGTGATGTAGGGACATGCTTTCGGAGCAGTTAGTAGTCGGGGCGGGATAGAGTTATTAGTGTGGGCCTGGGCCACACACCTTACAAACCGAGGCCCCTGCCTACCAATTAGACTTCGCCGCCTTCCTTTCATCTATGCCGCCATAGTCGGGGACTTACTATCTTTTCGGAAAACATACGAAGCCCCTGCTAAGCCCAAGGGGTCGTAAATTAATATCAAACCAACCCTTCTACAATTTATTAAGGAATGGAATCAGAAAAGGAGCCTCGTATGTGGCATATTTCATGCTGGCCATGTTTTACAATCGTTGCCTTCCTTTTTATTGCTATTTTAAAGTGTTTAAAATGTTCCGTACTCTGTTCATCCCAGCATTAAAATTCTTTATTTTGAATAAGAATTTTTAATTTTACATACATGAGGTGGATTCTTTAAATTCATACCTTTTGAAAATAATTTCATCACAAATCACATATAATATTTAGTAATGCAAATTAACATTAGAAAAGTCCAAATCACACTTTATTACAGAATTACCTTAAATAACTCTACATATTTTATATTAGTATTTATTTATACGTATTTCAAGAAAACACGAGGCTAGTTATATAATAAAATCAAAAATTTTAAATAAATAAAATCTAGCCAATCAATATAATATACAAACATAACCTGCACATGCAAGACACAATTATCAGTATGTATTATTTTTTCATATAATTAATCTTTTTATGTAAAGTTTTGAGGTGAGACAAAAAAAGTG
Organism: Cimex hemipterus; assembly: GCA_039619505.1. NCBI lineage: Eukaryota > Metazoa > Arthropoda > Insecta > Hemiptera > Cimicidae > Cimex > Cimex hemipterus. The sequence goes on along the minus strand of CM077106.1, from coordinate 31,013,224 downwards.
GGTGTCATAAGCTAGATTCGAACCCATGACCTTCGGCTAAATAAGTCGCTGCTCTACCACTTGAGCTATCGCGAGTTCCCGTGACTTCGTATTAATAATTATTATTAATTACTAATAAATGTGTGATGAAAATAAAAAAATTCATTTATGTTCTGTTTTCTCCATATTGTATTCATGTAGTGTGGGATAATGAAATCATTGTGTTCATATAATGAGAATGTAATTAATTAAAATTTATAAATTAATTAATTTGCACATGATTAAAAAGCAAGAACTGTTATTCTTTTCCTGTAATAGCTGTAGTTAATAGAAAAATTAAAATCTATGAGTATTCTGTGAAAAAATTATATATAAAACAGTAAATCATTGAACTAGTTTTACAAATCACAATTCCTTTTTACGTTGTGAAAGTGTACAAGTGGATGGACGAGTAATTTTGGTCTTCCGAAAATTTTTAATCACTTTCCACGTTAATATGGAAAACTAATCCAATCAAATTAGTGCGAGTAAATATTTACAAATTGAAATGAAATGGCCTGAAATTCGTTTAATCGAGAGGAATCTGTTGAAACACTAGGGTTGGTAACATTATTTTAAATGGAAGTGGGATCCCGTGACAAATAAGTGTTTAATGCGAATTTAAGGCCACTGGGAAGAGGGTGGGATTTTTAAGACGGGTAAAACTAATAAATCCAGGATGCACCCCTTGAATACCAAGTGGTACAGGGAAATTTATCGTCCTAGGAACCTGGGACATCCCTCTCCCGGAGAGGGGGCGTTGTCGTTTAATTCCCCTGTCAGATTTTCCTATTTGACATAATAGCCCTGCTATTATGCCACCATTATGTCGGGGAGGAATTACAAACGTAAGAGAAGGGAGCTTTTTTCAAACGGACAGGTCCGACAGGATAATGACCGAATTGTGTAAACCTCCCTCTCAGACATCTCGACGGCTGTGCGCATTCTGCCTTCCGACGTGGATTTCTCATGGATCAACTGCCAGTTTATTTGAATATTCCACATCAATATGCCATCTGTGTACATTGTATCGCCAATTGTACTTTTGATTGTTACTTTAAAAAAATCCTATAATGTTATGATTTTTCTGACGATTTTTCCATGTTCAACGTTACGCTTTCTACAAGGAACTACCATTTTAGTTATTATTTAAATAAAAAATGTTGTGTACAGAGATCACTAAATATTGTAAAATTATGTGTGGTATTTAATGACCTTAATAATAATTAAGTTAGTTAATGATTATTTGGGGATCGTGAGATGCGGTCTGTTGTTACGTAGGGTTAGAAAAATTTTTTCTTTGCCGGACCAACGTTTCGATTTTTATTGAGATCATCTTCAGTGCTGAAAATGTTTGTTACACAGAAAAAATGGCAGTTTGTGGCCTTAATATGATTACAATAAAGATCGGAACGTTGGCACGATAAAGAAAATGTTTTTCTAAACCTACGTCACAACAGACCGGATCTCACGATCTCCAAATAATCATTGTAAAATGCTGCGAAATATTTTTTAATCTGTTTAAAACTGATATAAATTTCTTATTTCAATGTACTGCTTTATGACTGATTGTTATTTATTTATTTGACAAACAAAATATATACCATGATTCATTAAATGAACGACCTTTCTCTAGTTAGAAAAAAACTGTAGAAATTATAATCACTTAGTTTGGTTGTTTCCGATCATTTTGGTCTGCCCCACAGGTTTCTGCTTCTCGCCATCTGTGGTGGGCCTGTTTTATTATTTTTATATACTAAAATTAAATATAAATTTTCGCTTTTGTTTATGACAAAGCGTGGAATTCAATTATCTATGTTCCGTACATATTTGATTGATTTATAATGAACAAGTACGACTTGTTGATATTCTCATTGTAATTGTGGTACATATTTAAGCTTAAATACTTCTACAATTAAACCCTTGAATAAATAAATTTCTCTATTTTAATCAACATTAATTTCAGTTAATAGTCATTAATCGAATTAAAGTAAAGCATAATGATTTTTTTATAACGAAAATCGATTTTAGAGATGTGTAATTTTACATAATGTGCAACATAAAATTTTGAAAAATGAAACAAATAATTTTTAACTTAACACAGACTTGAGAAGCCTGTAAATTATAAGTGTAGCTTACATTCAAGTAAGATGACTCAACTAGGACGCATCAATCATATAAGATTTATCATCCGGAATTTTTTTATCCGCATATATAGTCAAAATATTTATAATAATTTTTTTATCAAATAAACTTTTATCTATTTAATAATAAATATTAAAGCCCTAACTATCCTTCAAACGTAGGTAAATATCTTTTTAATTTATTTAATGTAGAGAGCATATTTAAAAATAGATAATAACAGAGGTAAATTAATTATTCCTTCTTCTAAGAAGATGAGGTGGTCCTGCTAACAGGAGATTGGCTGTAACAAGATACATAAATGGTCACTTTTATACATATACAAATCAAATACAATAATAATGTTAAAAATGTTATTTTAAGCTGAGTATGGTATTCAAATGAATTTCTTTTCACAGAAGCAAGCAAATAAGGGAGAATACAGCGTGTACGGGTACTACAAACATTTACAGTAGATTCTGCATTCAAAATGGATCCAAAAAAAGTCCTAATTGACTATGGTCCGAATCTCAACAGTTTCGGCGTTGTATCTCTTTTTCTGATTTTTTTTTTTAAAGATTTGACGTCATTGCTTCAAATAAATAATGAAAACTACGAAACGAAAAGGTTTTAGACGAATCCGTTGATACCATTGACAACTATGTTAAATTTCCAATAAGATGTGATCAATACCAAAATTGAAAACGTGGTGAAATAAGCGTTTTTGTAGCCCGAACATTGAAAAATAATTTTTTTTTCAAAGTTGAAAAATTTCTATGGTGATGATAAAGTACTATTTCCAAACCTACTTTTTAAAAGTAAGAAGAAATACCTACTTTAAATTAGTTTTACCTACTTATAAAAAAAAGTCGCCATAATACTAACAAACTATTGAATTATAATTAAAAACGTTTTGAATCGTAAAACACTTTTATTCCGGGAAATAATAAAACAATAATCCTTCAATCAAAGTTGAGGTCGTGTGGGTAAATAAATAAACACTTGCAATATTTCTTTTTTGAACCGAAATTAAAAAACAATAAAAGCATTGAAAATTCCCTTGGTGATTTTTCTCATTCCCTTCTTACCAATTCAATAACTTAAACAAGCAATTACACCGCTAAAAAAGGATAGCAAATCATGTTCGTTTTCTAAAATTTGTTGGGTACTGTGTTTAGAAATAGTATTTTAGAATCACCATATAATTTTTTCAACTTTGAAAAAAAAAAATTTCAACGTTCTTGCTAAGAAAATGCTTATTTCCCCAACGTGTACAATTCCAATATTTGTCACATCTTATTGGACTTTTTTTTTTTAAGCAAGGCCGTCAAATCTTAAAAATCCGAAAAGGAGGAATAACTACGAAACTACTGAGATTGGACCATAGTTAGTTATAACTTTTTGGTTCCATTTTGAACCATGAACCATGAAAGTAGCATCTACTGGCAAAATTTGTAATATGAGTAGCTGAACACCCTGTATATTCCATTTATCATTTCACTGTATATTTTCATCACCTCAGTGAACCTATACTCTGATGGTTTTCGATTATGGTCTGTATATTCAATCTGTTTTGAGTCGACCCTTCTATCGGACTTAACTCTAATTTGTTTTTTAACTTGTATGACGTTCTACGATCGTAAAAGGAAGGCATTTGACGAAATCCAGGGCCAATTGGCACCACGAGCCACTGTCACGATAACCGGTGATCGACTGGGGCGAAAGATCCGAGCTGCGGTCTAGTCCGACGTGACGTCCTAACAGTCCCATTAGGCCGGTTATTTGAGGGACACCGCAGGGAATGACAGGCCCTTCCCGGAGGATAAAGTATATGATTACCACGGTGAAGCTACCGGGAAGAACGGAGGCCGGCCGTGGGAATCCGAGACGAGCGTACCGCAAGCGTGCCCTTAACGTTCGCCACCTCTGACCATAGTTCGGTTACTCGAAGAACGGTTTCCCGGAAGAGAAACAAGGACAAGTTAAATGTAAAAATTGCAAATGTTATAAAACATTTGATCCTCAGAATCCTCAATTAAACTGATAATTCTGAACTGACTATATTCTTTCAATGCTGGGTCTCAAGCTTTCTTAGAAAACCTGCAATTTGGACATTTCCGGTCATTTTGGCCTACCACTCCTAGCTGTTTATTTTGTCTGGGTCTCAGTTTCTCTAACAATTAGTGCTCGTCCTGTAAGTTAATTTATCAGTTGTGTGAAAAATTTCTTAATATATTAGAGAACACGAAAAACCCGAACAAAAAAATAGTGCCTTAGCCCAAATTAATTGACAAATTTGTCCAATCCCATGTCGTATATATATATATATATATCTTATATACATCTATCT
>CM077106.1:30974474-30984912 GCA_039619505.1 Cimex hemipterus | reverse complement strand
GCAGATGTTTATAATAAAAAATATATATATATATATATATATATATAATTTCAAGGACTGGAATTTGTTAGGAATTAAAAGAATGCGGTTACTACATGACTGATTGTTTGCTTCAGAGATGTTGCTTACAAGACATTGAATATAAAGTTGAGTATCATGAACATATTCATGAAATTGGGATAAATGAAGAATGGAAGATCATTTAGGATGTGTAAAAAGAAAGGGACCAAGAATAGAACCTTGGGCAACCAGCTGAAATTGAGAAAAAAGAATAGTTGGAATTTGAAGCTTTAACATTTCTGACAGGAGGATATAAGATTATTAGTAGTATAAGCAAAAACCTAAAAACACATCGTTTTCTAAATAAGCAGATTATAATTTATGGAGCAGTATACATTTCAAAAAAATATTCGTTTATTACTGTTAATGCCCAGGTGGATATCTGAAATTTTGAGAAGGGCTGCCTCAACTGAAATTTTTAGAAACCAAATTGAAAAGGAGATATGGGCATGGGATTAATAAGTAAGGATTTTTTAAAATTCATTTAATCTCATAGGATCATGTTTTGCCTTGACCAATTTGGACATGCTGGACTACAAACGACACTGGGAAGGTGAGTAAGGCTGAGTTGAGGGCGAACCACCCACTAGGTAATACCACCTGCTTTGACATTGCATTTGATTTATCCTAGAGCAGCCACTATTTCAATGGGTTGTGCACAACACTGTTATCCACATGCCTCCTAGATAAGGGGGTCCTAGTTCTGATACCGAGGAGTGAACCCACTGACCCACCTGCAACCCAGCTATTTGCTGTGAAATGATCTCTTATATCAGGGCAATAACTATTGATTAATTATTGCTTTAATATTGCCATTTGTTACCAAACTTTATTTTTATTCATTATTTCTTTCTTTGTTCTATTCTTTCATCACCTTGCACGCTATATTCTTCCACAAGAATAATGCTGCTAATTGGCTTGGAGGTTATATCTTCTTTGTAGTTCATATTTTAGTCAATTGGTCAAGAGACTAATAATAACCGTAACCAATTCATTGCAGCAATCGCATACTGGAGCTGGTTCTTTGTGTTTAAGGTATGTACAATATGCCCTCCACTTAGCTGTGTCAGAACAGTCTCTTCGAGTCTTGAGTCATGCACTGAGGAGCCCCGGGGGCAACATCTCGTTATATTTTTGTTGTCCTTACATTTCTCACCATTCTTCCTGCCACTTCTGCCAGAATACTTGTTTAAGATGGTGGGTTGGAAATAAATAGTTTCTCACAATAGGCATTTATTTTATCAGACACGTTTCGGTCTAATGTAGACCACCTTCAGTGACTTTTGTATATAAAGTGGTTTGACTGTATTTTACATTGCAATAAATTAAAAAGTCACTGCACTTGGCAAGTAATTCAAGTAACCCATGACAGACTACTATGTAAAAATCATCAAACAACTTTTTATAAAAAAAAGTCACTTAAGACGGTCTAATTGAAATGTGTGTGACGAAAGAGTTACACAAAATCAGAATGGACATAATCAAAAGATATTTGTTTAAACAAAATCTCAAATGTTTTTAATAATGAAATAATACAAATAGGGTGGCAGTCCCTAGTGATGGGTTTCTTGGGTAAAGCACCTATTGGGAATTAGAGCAGCAATTATGCAATATGGTCATTGCAGTAATTTGTTGGCAAAAATAGTACTGACTTTACTAACAGTTTTAGAAGAAAGATAATTTAAAAAATAAAAATAATTTTGTTTCTGTAATTTGTTTGAATTTAAAAGTTGAAAATTGCTTATTTTTTGGAATATTTTCAATGACAATATGTTCCAATTTTCCCAATTTATAAACTTTCAAAGTAGAAAATTGTACAAATCAGTTGATTTGTCAAATTAATTCCCAGTTGAAATTTCACGTCAGTTCGTCAGAACCCTTTCAGAAAGTCCAAAACGAATGTAAAGTTCCAAATAAATCATATCAGGGATCGACCAGGATCATGAGCGAAACGGCATAGGTGGAAGGGGCAAGCGTCGGCTTTGGAAAAATCGTAAAAAGGCGGCTAACGAGAAGGCTGACACGCTCGTGTAAAATGAATTGAAGGTTCCTTTCGATGGAGCACTGCTAGTTATTCACAGATGTTTCGATTGGTTCGTCCACGGCTTTACACGCCTTCGCCTTCTTTGGGGCCGATCGTAGGTCCGAGGATGTTCAGGCACACGGCAAAAATACCATTTAGCCTGGCCAGGAAGGTGAGTAATGGGCATTTTTACCTTTTCAAAACTGACCCTGGCGAAATTACCAAAAAAACCCAATTATTTTTATTTTCGATTTTCTAAATTTAGACCGGCGGCAAAGTTGATTCTTTTTGACCAGGCTCGTTTTCCGGTCGGAACGACTTTTCGCCGCGGACGATTTTGCCGCCGGGGCGGATTTTTAGCCGTTTCCGAACGGCTGGGAAATCATAAATTTATTGTTTTGTTTGGTACAGGTTATGATCCCGGATTCGTCCACGTTATCTCTTATCATCCCCAACCAGTGGTTTTTGATATTAAAAACTACAAAAACCACCCTCTTTTGTCTAGAAAATAATGATAAAATAGTTTTAAAAAAACATTTTGACTTTTACGACTAATCAATTAACAAGTTTTAAAAATTTCCTTTAAAAACATGTCAATTGGTTCATACTGGCCCTTGTTAAAAACTTATAAACTATTTTTTCCTAGAAACGATAGTGTTCAAATATAATAATAATAATAATAAATCTCTATTGTTGATGTATTATATATAATCATATTAATTGCAATTAAGTACATTTTTCTATTAGGATTTTGTCTTGGTTGTACTTGTCTGTCAAAGGAGTCAGACACTTTATAAAAACTTTCTCTTTTTTTTTTGCATAAACAAGCAATAGAAATACGATGAAATATTGATTATTTAGCTCCATTTACATTTTTAATTTTTATTATCAAAATGTTGCAAAGCTTTTATTATAACATTCATTACATTTCGTAGTCTGATTCACCAGTTAACATTTTTCATTAATTAATATTTATGAAAGGTACTTTTGAGATATTATATATTCCGGTTTTTGCTATATACAAGCTTTGTCAAAGTTTTTTTACAATCATAAGCTTGCAATAGGATACAATATTAGATCATTTCGCTCTACTTACTTTTTATATTTTTATTATGAAGGTATTGCATAGTTTTTATTATATCGGTTCATTTTCTCCATCCGGTTTTTGCTTTGGTCGTACGTGTGATTGTCAAAGGGATCGCACACTTTGTATAAACTTTCTTATGTTTTTTGTATAAACAAGGAACAGCAATACGATTGAATAATGTGTGTGGATGATCAGGTATTAGGTCACAGAAACATAGAAACTCCCAACTTCATACCGAGCTTTCGTTTAATTTGAAAACAACTCCAGGGCTGAGGTAATTTACAATTTGTTTTTCAGGTGCATATGTAGATGTTTATAAATCCTTGATAACAAATAAATAACATAAAAAAACTACGATTAAAATATCAAAATACTAAAAACAAACATAGATAAAGTATTTTTCACCAATGTGGTTAATTTAATAAAATGATTGATAATTGATTATTTAGCTCCTTTTACATTTTTATTATGAAGATATATTATAGTTTATATTGTATTAGTACATTTTTCTCTATCTGGCTTTTGCCTTAATTGTATGTGTGACTGTAAAATGGGTCACACACTTTATACAACTTTGTCATTTTCAATAATCAGCTAAAAAAAATAGATAGAATGTTGATTATTTAGCCCCAATTACTTTTTTACTTTGGTATTGTTCATGTGTCTCAACTTTATAATATAGTTTGTATAAATGAGCAAAAGGATTGCACTAGAAAATAGTTTATTTATTTGCACTTACGTCTTTATTTTTATTATTGAAATTAGTTTATTTTTCTCTGCCTGGCTTTTGCCCTTGTGACTCAAAGGGGTTGTATATTTTTTGTTTAAACAAACAATTACGATAACAAAAGTATCAGGAAAATAAAAATTATGTGAATATATTGGGTTGTCCGGAAAATAATGCAGGATTTTGGTATTAAACAAAAAAAAAAAAGAAACTAGTTACTTTAAAGCAATGTTCTTTAATCAAAATAATTTCCCATACTCTCAATACATTTCTCCCAACGTGTTGGTAACTTATTAATTCCGTCTGAGTAGAATTCAGAATTTTTAGAATTGATAAAGTCAATAAATGCATTTTCCAGTTCCGTTTGATTTTTGAATATTATGTGTTGTAAGTAGTGGTCCAGGTGTCTAAAAAAATGCGTAAAAAAAGTAGGCGAGAGGTCCGGAGAGTAGGGTGGGTGAGGCAAAGTTTCATAGCCAAGCTCCAATAATTGTTGTGACGTTACACGTGACACATGTGGTCGAGCGTTGTCATGCAACAAAATGGGCCCTTTCCGATTGACCAAAGAGGGCTTCATTACTGCCAATTTCTGATGCATGGTATTAATTTGGTTACAGTATGATTCAGCATTGATGGTTTCGCCAGGATTTAAGAAACTGTAGTGTATTAAACCAAATGAAGCCCACCATACCGTAACCTTTTAACTTTTCCAATCGCCTTGAGGTGGTCAGCGACGGTCGTTTTACTGACTTTGAGTTGCTCTGCAAGTTCTCGAACAGTTGTTTTGGGGTTTTCTTCCACCACTGATCGCAGAACATCATCATTAAGAGAGGAAGGCCTTCCACGACCTTCTTCATCTTCAAGGCTGAAATCTCCCTCCCGAAATTTTTTAAACCACCTTTGCACAGTGCACTCATTAACACAACCCTCGCCCCAGACTTGGTTAATGTTTCTAGCCGTTTGGGCTCCGCTTCGGCCGAGTTTAAACTCGTAAAAGAAAATCGTACGAAATTCTCGCTTTGACATTATAAGGATGACTGAATTATTTCCAAGTAGCGGAATGCTACAGAGGTAAACAAACAATATCATTTGGAAGAGGATTAATAAGTGTTGACATTCATACAAATGAGTAATCCTGTAAACGTAAACAGAATATTTTATATAGATTTTTTTTTTATGAAAACTTAAAATCCTGCATTATTTTCCGGACAACCCAATAATGCTAGGCATAGACACTTTCACTTGAATTTTGTCACTTTCTTGGCAATATTTCTCTGTTATGATAGTTTCACATAATTCAGGAAATTGTAGCAGAAGACCATAACTATTTTTGGAAACAGATTTTAGTTTTGGGAAGTGTACCGGCACTTCATCCTTGCCCGACCTTTATGCCTCTTGTTATCGTGCAGAATCTATTTCTTATCGCACTTGATGATTCGATTGAGAAGTGGATTTTTTTGGTGACAGAACAGAAAAAAACATACATATTTCAAAATGTTGATCTCTTTGGGCTTCATGCAGCACAAAATTGGTAAGCTTCTTTACTTTATCAATTTGCTCCAGAAGGCGAACAACGGTCGAGGGGTCAACAATAAGCTCTTCTGCAACTCCCTGAGTTACCTTTCATGAGCTGGTAGTCATCCACAACAGCAGGCCTACTGCAAGTTGGAGATCGAATCGCTTCACTCCTCCAAACTGTATTCATGTTTCAGGCCGCACACACTTTGCCCCAATTCATACAAATTTATTGAATATCTAGTTTGGGCATATTAAATTTCATAGGTCGTCACTCTTGTAAGATTGAATATAAACTAAACTACTTTGTATATAAAAAATAATAGTTAAAATCATTTATTATAATCCATAAATTAGATTTGAGGATTTAAATTTATTTACATGTTATTTGTTATGCAAACACCTGCAAAAATAAAACAAATTTTCAAACTGCATTAATTTTGCACCAACCTCAATAATTAAATAATATAGCTAAGCTGTATTGGTGAATTACTTTTTAAAATAAAAAAACCTAGCTAGTAAGTTTTAAATGATCAGGGTTAAATCTGCTGTACATTATGTTCAATCAGAAATATTTTCTCTTTAATAATTACACAATTTTTTCATTAAAACAAACAGAGTTAATCCCTTTGATTTTAGTGATTATTAGAATTTAATATTCATTTCCATTTTTCACTGGTCTTTTCTCAGTATAAACTTGTTTCTCATTCCACTGCTGAAAATTATACTCATATTTGTTGAGTTATCTGAACCCTGATGAAGCTCACTCATTGTAAAGAGTATAATTTGAAACGTCGTTACTGTAGGTATTTATGTAGTTTGGGTCCATTTCACTTGCCTTGGTATTGTTAAAACTTTTGCCAAAAGGAAAAAATAATTGTCATACAGGAGGATTTAATGTCCAACTACTCAGTAATAATAAGTTAATGATTCTGTTTCAAAATCGGGGCTAGGGTTTGAACCCAAAACTTCTAGCAAATACGAATTAGGTGCCTTAACTCAACTACTCTGCTACTAAAAATCTCACATTAAATTGTTCAATGTAGAATTATATTTAAAAAAAAAGTTCAAAGTGAAATTACATAACGTTATATTTTAATTAATTCCATGAAAATGTGGAAATAAAGTGACATGATTTAGAAAGAAAACTACAGTAAGGTAAAGGTCCTGTGTTCAAATTCAGGGCTGCTGGAACATGCAAATAGTTTTTCCTCCAAACACACTGGTACACCAGGGTTGATATGACTTCTGCTTTTGTGAACACACCAAAAAATTGATTATAAATGATTAGTTTAGATTAGAAAAAATACGGCCTTGTTACGATCTTTGCACTGCAACAGTATTGGGGTTTTGTGCAACTCCTATGTTGTCTCATTCTCAGCCCCTCATAAAGCTTGAGGATTTTTACTAAATCCATTTTCCTAAAGCTTTTTTATGGATTCCTGTGTGTATACTTCAGACCCAGGATTTTCCTACTGCCAGGTGTAGGAATTTCAGCTTATATAAGCCTTCACGCCAACTGAGGACATGTTCTGCTTTTCCTTCTTCTTCCTGGCAAAATCTGCACAGGCTTGTTTCTTTCTTCTATGCCAAGTTTATACTATGCTTTAGATTTAGTTTTTGTTCATCTTTACCCTAAGCTGCATGGATCCATGCTTTTAGCAGTTTGGTGTGCACAGAAGGGTTCAGGGCCAATAGGTGTCCTCATTGAATTTGACTAGTTTATCAGCCACTTCGTTTCTCCTCTGTCCTATGTGCCCTGGTACCTATAGAAGGTTAATTTTGTTGTTATTCACAATGGATGTCAGGGCTCTGGTGCAGTCCCAATCAGCCCTGGACATTATTCCTAATCAAGAAGTTGCCCATAGTGCAAATAAATTGCAATTCGATAGCATTTCTCATACCAATTTAATCCCACCACAATCTCCATTTGACTTAAACGATAACCTTCAAGAAGGGCCAGGAATGATCAAAATATATAACATGGAATACTCATGGAATAGTCAATAAACTCACAATTTTAAAGGGTTTATAATAAATATTTTAATTGTGCATGCTTAATTGTCTGGGAATATCCTGGTTTGGCAGATGGGTTCAGTAATGTCAGACAGACTTTTACACTGAAGAATTGTCTGATAGACAAAACTGTCAAAAATAGTCAGACCAGGATGAATAAGATAATCAAAGTTCACAAATGTTCAGATTAAGCACTTTTTCAACTATTCGAATTTGATGATGTTATTTTTCAAACTATAACAACCAATTTCATATTTTAATCCATCATACCAAAGAGGTTTATCACATTTATATAATGCGATTTTGTCATTGCAATTAATTAATTTTCAAATATACTGCTGATTCATGAAAAAAAATTTTTTTCTGTTTGCAGCACTCCATGACAAACGACGGAGGCCAAAGAGGTCATCAGCAAGGTAAGCTTTAAATCGAAATCCTTTCTAACATAGGCTCTAACATTGATTTTAAGCACAATTTGAGTCATTTTGTCACAAATTTAAAAATTATCCAATATGAATTTTGAATTGATGATGGGGATTCGGGGGGTGTTCAGGTCTTCGGCCCAAAGGTATGATAGTACTGATTTGTACAAACCAAGGGCCGTGGCTGCTCAGAGCTCGAGGAGGTTGAGAGCGCTGAATGGTGAGTTCAAATACTTTCTTACCAATGGTTCAATTGAAATTTAATGAAAGTTAAGGGCCAGTCAATAAAATTCCTTAAAAACTGTTATAAACAGTTTTTGGTTGCCATATCTGTTCGAGCCATTTAGATGTTCATAATTTAAATAAAAATGTTATACTTGGATGTTAGCAAATTTAATATTTAATGCCTGAAGGGTCTGCTAAATTTATATTCTGTTAAACCATTTATTAGAAAATATTTATTAATTGAAAGTTAAATTTAGTATATGTTTTGTGTGGAATTTTCTGACCGACCCTTATCAGAACTAAGCATGATATCCATTTTATTTCCATATTGTGGTTGTATTTTTTTCATTTGCAGTATTAAAGGCACTTGGGAGTATTGTTTCATTATCAATTCCATGACAGTCTAAACTTCCTTTCACAAAAATAACAAACATTTATATCTTCATAATTTGTTAAAATATGAAATGTAAAAATAGTTTTGCATAGCACATTGGCCATCATTCAATAAAAGTTTGTTTTATAATTTCATCATTACTGATCGTTTTTGATCTGTCGGGGGCGTGTACAATACCAAAATATGTGTGACCAAACATTATCAATTTTTTCAATTAATTAAGGTTTTTAGTTGAGATAAAAAAAAGTCAATGGCACAATTAGGGAATTGGTCAAGCGGATGAGGAAATTAGTGAATTATCAGTAACAACCAAATTACAGGTCGTAACTCTGCAAAGCTCACAAAAATTAAGTTGTTACATTAAATTGAACATCGATTATAGATGAACTTGTTGCATTAATTTTCAATGAAAACGTCCCAATATACTTTTTTTTTTCTTTTAAATTAAAACCAAATTCATCATTTTAACATGTTTATGCACATGCAGTAACTTGATCACAGTTTTTTAAAATTCTTCAATGATTTCATTTTATGGCATTCCTATTTGATTTATTTCATTTGAGTCAATCATGCATGATATGATTGCGGATGAAAAAACAGCTTACTCTTCTGTACAAATCGTCAAGTCTCATTCATAAACCTGAGAATGACAGAGGACAAATAATGGAACAGCAAATTGTAAAAACTTCGTTTAATGAAATTTCACTATAACAATAATATAGTTTATCTCTCGACTGTTATTTTTTATATTAATTTGCTGTGCCTTTGTTGTCATATTTCCTCTGCATGCTATTGATTTTCTATGACAATCACATATTTATTTATTTCAGATTCTATTGACAAATCTGAAGGTTCGTCCTTGGAGAAGAAAAGGCTCCGGTGAGGTTTGGCTTAGAGCACAGTTGTGCTGGGGGGATGACAAACCAAAGAGATGCAAAAATCCTGTATGCTCAATGTAATCGTTTCCATTGTACAATGTACGGAATTAGATATAAGCATTTTCTATAACAGTGTCTTTCCTTAACCAGATATATTTATTTTTTATAATTGTATATTATACCACAAGAATAAATTTTTCTACTTAGGTCTGTTACCTTTAAAGACGAAATTTGCGTATTTAAGGCTTTTGTACAATGAATTTTATGTCTTATTGCTTGTTCCAAACTACTTTCTATATTTCTCATTATAACAACAAATGCCTGCTCTTTGTTTATGGACATCTTAAGTTCTATGACTAGCATTTGAAATAATATCCATACAAATATTTCAACAGTATTAAGGCAGAAGAGATCTTGAGTAAAGTCGAATAAATGGGAAATATTGTTTGTGTTAATAATGTATAACTTATTTACTCAGTTGTGTTACCATAAATGCATAAATTTTATTCTGCCATTGATAATTGATTTTTTAATCCTTTGATGTATTAAAAGATTAAATACAAGAAAATGATTTATTATGACTTCTTTTTATTTATGGTGGAATGGTTGTAAAAAAACAAACCATTCTGGCATATTTTTTCCAAAGTCAAGTAGTCTGCCAAAAATTAGGTAATGTTGTTTTAATTTTAGTCCTTTTTGTCTAGTTCCATGTGCATGACCATCACCTGTTCAGAAATAGTCCAAGGTATCTTCATGAGAAGAAGGATGTGATCAGGAATAGTGCAAGGTAGAAAAGGAAGCAGTGCGATTCATTGAAAATGTTTTATATTTCCTCTTGGTCTCTCCTACCAAATCACTTTTCCAGCAAGGACAGAATCAAAATACTAGTAAAGGAAAACAGTACCAATAACAAATGTAGTACAACTGCTGAAGGGATATGGGTGTGAATTTAGTAGAGAATGGGACCTAGAATATTTCCTTGAGGTACACCAGCAGTATCTGGGAGGCCAACCTCTTTTCTAACTTAATCTTAAAGTTGATGAGTGCAAAACAATAAGAAGCTTCTGTAAAATAATATATATATATATATA
>CM077106.1:30937556-30950445 GCA_039619505.1 Cimex hemipterus | reverse complement strand
GAGAGAGAGAGAGAGAGAGAGAGAGAGAGAGAGAGAGAGAGAGAATTGGATTGAAACTCTTTATTTATAATACTCGACGATTTAAGTCGTATCCTTACAATCAACGAGTAAGATATAACAAAAATAAATAAATACAAAATTAAGAACCCAAGTGATTATGGAACTCACTTATTTTTACCATCAATCAGGTTTACTAAATTTATCACGTCATGTGTAGTATACATTATATCTGACCTAACAATTGTGCTGCTCTATCACCTTGAAATATGGCAAAAGGAGGGAAAACTCGTAAGGTGAGGTTGAGATGGGGAGTTGATGTCCGAGTGGATCGAGGTCACGTTAGCTCAGGTGGTAGAGCAGCGGCGTATCTAGCCGAAGGTCGTGGGTTCGAATCCCTCTCGTGCCATTAACCTTTTTTTCATCTCAACCTAAAAATTGATCGAGCGGACCACGAAAATAGTGAATAATTAAGTGTAAATGTTTTCTTAGAGGTTTCCGTTTCAATACACGTGTCAATGATAATCACCATCCCTACCATATAAGAATGAGTTGGGTGGAGAACAGAAAGAAATCTGTTCTCTATGACGTTTCACTTAATTACTAGGAAGTTTTCAGTTAATTGGAGTAAATAATGAATAAACATAAAAACGTATAGTTAAATGAGTTTCGCAGAGCTATTGAGAGTGAGAGCAAAACATGCATGCTATATTACATAGTTTGCTGACATTTCACAAACAACAACAAAAATATGCAGAATGCGGCACAATATACGCCGCTTTATTCTTTCGTTTTCAACTAACTATTTATTTAATTTGATTTTTGTGGGTTTGAATGAAGATTACGAATTTCTATTTATTTATTTTTTTTATAGTGTTTTGGTTAAATGTAGTGTCTTGCGAATGCTGTATTTATAGGCAATACTGATCCTATAAAAACAAAAATGCAGTTATTTATCATGTAATTTTCCGAAAAAGCATAGAAGGAGCAAAATGTTCCAAAACGTCATTTAAAAAATAAAAATGGGACAGAACATAGTTATTTTCTGACTGAAAAATCCAACCCTACCCCACCGATAAATTGATTAAGAATTTAATTACAACATCCTCAAATTTATCGTTTGTATATACGATTTTAGGTTTTCTATTTTGAAGAACTGAAGCGAGAAGCGGCAATCCTAGAGGAATAAACAAATGATCTCTTTAACACTTTTTTTCCCTCGACGAATCATTCATCATTCCTTCTTCGCACTCCCGGTGATAAAGAAATCATCAATCACCATGCAAATCTTTCATCTGAAATCCCCACTTCTACTGTTCTGTAAAGAAGTAGTAAAATGGGGACATTTGCAAACATAGCTACGGAATAGATTGTACGTGCCTGATTGAACTCGACGCCATTTCGTACATAAGTGTCTAAAAATGCTCTTAGAAGTAATGTATATATTTACATCGAACTCAGTGGAATCACCAAAAAAAATATTATTAAACATAACGAAAGTGACAGTTTATAATAAATTTTCATTTATTAATAACTAATAAAATGTGACGTAAAATCAAATCTACCGTTAACATCAAAATAAATAACATCACTTTTAAAAAAATAAGTGTACTTCAACCAGATTTTTTTAGATTACTCGTGTTTCTTAATTAAAATGCTAAACGGTTTTACATGAATTATTTATTTAAGAAATAAATGTCATATTATTTGTATAGTTCATGATTTCAGCGGATTGAGTGCAACTATTAAAGAAGAAAATTTCTTAACAGTAAGTTAGTTCAAGGTTTCGTCCTCATGAAAAAAAACCCGATCAAATGGGCCCATTAAAATTGATTCAAATGTATTTGCAGGTTAGTTATAACTTCTTGTTGCCGCAATTAGGATTAAGCCGAAATTTCATATGTTATGATAACTGCAATTGTAAATAAGCAAGTTAAAGTTTTAGGAGGTCCTTACTGACACAAAAAATTAAATGTTGCTATAATTCCAAGTTAGAAGGGGTAGAATCTGTTGTTTCCATGTTTGGAAACCTGAGTCATGTTTTCTGAAGTCATCTGCCTATTTTCGTTAAAAACATCGGGAAGTATTCTTTGTCCGTTGAACTTTTCTAGTATTGAATCATTCATAGTTCAACTCGGGTAATTGTGTATGTTTTAAATGAAATTGTTTTCTCTAACTATCCACGTACTGAGACATTTGTAGATGATTATTTTGCTGTATGATCAGCAAGTTTGTTGCCGAGTAACATGTAACAAAGTAAATGTTTTCTTATGACGCGATATTCTTACTTTCCAATTTTTTAAATGTCGAGAGATACTCTACTGTCTGTTATTAGGTTCACTTTGTTCCGCTAGATTAATGGTAAGGTTAAAATAAGTTTATTTCATGACCACGTTAAGGTCTAGTATTGGTCTGTTTTGCGATCTTCGTTAAAGCTTTTAATTCATATCCTAAATCTTTGTCATGGTCTCCTGTTTGTATCCTGTCTGGGCATTCCCTTCCTATGAATAAGAATCTTAACCTGCGATAGGCAGACCTTGGCCAAAGAACATGTTCTTTGCTTCTTCTTCTTCCTGGGAATAACTTCATATGCTTGTTCCTGCAGCTCCACACCTGCGCATATGCCTCCAAAATCTGCTGTTTACACCAAGCAGTCCAACTCTCACAATAGTTATTTGGAGATCGTCAGATGCGGTCTGGTGTGACGTAGGTTTTAGAAAAACATTTTCTTTATCGTGTCAACGTTTCGGTCTTTATTGAGATCATCTGCAGGGCCTAGAATTTAGTGACATCAGACCGATCACTTTCTCCAGATAATCATAAATTAATGGTAACTAAACACCACACATCTCATAATTGTCCTAACACATCCTAGGTTTAGTATTCCTCCCGTTGATTTCTGAATGAGTCTGTGATAAATGTTTACATTTGCGCCTGCCCTGCAATACCTTTTTGCCTCATAAATATAAAATGTTGGAAATTCGGTTTTTTACATTAGTTTTTAGGATCCATGGGTTTCAAAATCGCACCTTGGCTAATGTATTGACCTCCTCGTTGCATCTCTGCTCTGTATAACCTTGTACTCAACCTGATGAAATTCTAAACGACTAGAATTTACTATCAAGTTCACCCCATCCTGACTTGATGATTAAATAGGTATTTCTCTGGTTGGTAATACCTTTAATCTTGTCTTCAACACTCACAGTTTCCACCTGAAAGACAGTAGCACCTAACGTAAACAACTGTGGCTCAGGGAATGTGGGAAAATTTAAACTAATCGCTCATCAACTGCTTTCAAGATTCTTTGTGTTTCAGAGTGATATTTGTACAAACCTTGGCCAATATCTATCCTATTCTTGCTGTTTTGACAAGCTGCAAAACATAACAAAGGAGCATCTAACATATTTTCTTTTGTTATTTTATTTCTCTTTATGATATTAGCTACATTTCCCGTTGTTAAGGCAATGTTACATTTCTAAGTTCAACAGCTTTAAAATTAACGAAATTAACTATAAAGTTTATTCTGTTATTAATAAATAATCAAAGTATGTACTTCAGATTGGATGTAGTCATTATTAGATAGTTACAAACGAATTATAATATAACATTCACTTTTGTAAGCCTTACTTATTTATATGTTTGATAAATTAAGGCAACAAATTAATTTATGTTATAGATGAGGTATTAACATTCAACTAGACTAGACATTAAATCATTTTCTAGTACAATTTTTATATGGTATACATAAAAAGCCAAAAAAAACATATCGCGGGAAATACAAATTCATATGTTATAATCGAGGTGCCCACTATTTATTTATTTTGGACCGGGGCTTCCGACAACTGTCATTTCAGCCCTTAACTATTCTATATTCTATATACCCTTACACATAAATACACACATACAATACACTCATTCCGTTCGGTCAGTGAAGTACTTGATATTCCTCCACCGACCTATAATCAATTGGGGGTCGATGGGTTACATTTATAAATGTTCCGTCATCGACCCTGAACACGCACTCTTATGCTCTCTACGTTCGAGGGGCGATTATGACGTCATATTTCACCCTCACCCCTCGCCATTCACGTTAATAAATACATGTACTCAGACAAAGCATATAGACAGAACACATAAGCCATATTATATACAATAAAAAAAATTTGCCTTAGAATGGCACCTAGAAACCCGCTGGCGTGCTCGAGTACCATTTTCAGATTGGATGGCATGCCTGCGTGGGACACATCGAGCAAAAATATTTGTTTATTATAGTAATAAGTAATGAAAGCCACAAAAAGCGACTTTGGCTGTTAAACGAATTATTTACACAATTAAAAAAAATAGCATATAATGAATTAACGGATAATATTGATCTAAAATCAAATTAGTTAAAATTTGCAAGTTAAGCCACGTATGTACTCCATATGTGGGTGAGGCTTTTCTTAAGAACGATGATTAAAATTAATTATTAATCCATTTATGTTTTAGTATCCAACTAACCAAGTTAAATATTTCAGTTAATTATTCTTTTTATGTAAGTTCTTTGTTAAAATAAAGCATTTACAGATCGAGATTACAATGAAAACTCAGATAATTTTTGTATCTGCAATTAATTTTATAACAACTGCATAATAGCGTTAATTTATTCAGATTATTTCGCATTTGAAACAAGTTTGTCTAAAAGACAATTGATACTGTCCTGATTGTACAGGGGGAGATTAGAAAATGATTTAACTAGTTTGGAAGAGAACCGACATGACTGTATGTGGAGTTTCGGAGATTTGCAAGTCAGATTTAAAGACCCCCAAGAGATAATCAAATCAGACTAACTAGAATCACCCTCTGTTGGAGTGGCGGAGACAAAGAGGCGAATAATTCCATTCGACAACTTACTCCCAAAATCTACACATTCAGCAAATAGTGAAACTTTTTCGACAATAACTATTTTTTTGCCGACAGGAGCGGATCGCGGGGTTCTGATATATTAACTATTGAATTCTTCCCCATCAAAAATTAACCGGTTTTAACGGTACGAGACATGGGCGATCCATCCGCTAAGTTCTAGGGTTGTTGAGAAACCCTGGGCCTTATCCATAAATAAAAAGGTAGCGGGAAAAAGGAGACGACACAAATTGAATATTCTATGAGATACGCTGTCACACTTTAGCCGAGCGGGGGCGGATGAGGCAGATGTTTCTAAGACTGCTCTGGCACCAGTTAGCAAAAATCATGCTTTCCCTTTGTCTCGTATATAAGCATTATGCGTTCATATATTATATTTATACGACGTGTGTGGACATAAATTTCACGGCACTGTTAAAGGTTGACAAAAGATATTTCGAAGATTACTTTTATAACACTCAAGATATACGTTCAATGTTATGAAAGTTTCTTTTTGCAACGTGAAGGTAAATTACTTCTGGGTTCACAATCAGTTCCTTTTCTTTACCATTTTTTTAGATATTTTTGATTCAAATTTAAACGGGATAAAGTTCTAAGCTGTATGTTTTAGTTCTGTTTTATTAAGCCAGGAGAGTAAGTACGACAAGAATGAATCCTTCGTCCCTTATCGTTTTTAATTTGCGCTTCGTTTGAAATCATCTTGCATGTAAACATACCGTATTACAAAATGTATGTCTCAATTTTAAACCTTGTAATTAATCGGAACATTTTTGTTGCTTAATTAACAAATAAATTCAATTCTAGTGTCTATTTTGTTAAAAGAACGCACTTCTTTCTTGTTATGACATGATGTTCCCCAAAGTTTGATCTTTACGTTATCAGTCATCAAGTTATGGTGCTACCTTGGCTAAATTTTACAAATTTTACCATTCTCGACAATTTCAAAGTTTTGAACAAACCTGATAATTACCTGGCTGTATTTTCGTTCATTTAAACCTTTATTAATAGACGAAGAAAGAAGGAAGTCTTTAGTTACAATAGACTACACCGATATGGTGTAATCAACAAATCTTCTCAATGTTAAAACTGGAGGAAGATTTAAAAAACATATTCCACGATATATCAAAATGATTCCCTATATAGTACAAAACGAATTACCCGATTGGTTGTTCGAAATTTTACAGTTTACCCGATGACAAACTCTGCTAGTAGATTTCATATTAAAAATTGAACAAAAAGTACTAATTAACTATGCTCGAAATCACAAGAGTTTCGGTGTTAAGCCACTTTTACTGATTTTTTAAAGTTTTACAACCTTGCTTCAAATAAATAATTGTAACTCCAAAACTAAAAACTCCGTTCACACTATTGAAAACTGTATTAAATTTCCAATAAGACGTGATCAATACAACACTTGTAAAAGTTGATATCAAGAGTTTTCGTGGCTAGAACTTTAAAAAACAATTTTTTTCTCAAAAAGCCCATCATTAGAAATATCGAGAAAGCCAAACATGTCTCCCAGACACCACGATATGTACTAATTTCCTGTAATTAATTTAAAAGATATCGCATTAATTTTAAATTAAATAAGTAGGATGGTGGGTTAAATTTGTCCCTAGTTTCTATGTACTCTATTTTCTGTTTCTATGTTCTTCTAACCTGTTTCGGAAAATCTTCCGAAATCAATATTTCTGTATTATTTAGGTACTTGGTGTTTTGTAAGATTAAGAGCTTTGTACGGAATGCGTTTTACCCTAAAAGTGCAGGTCAAGTTTATTTTCAACTTTCTTTACAATTCTCCTTTCAAATTCATCGTGGTACGATTTACCAAGTAACTTCATTCAATGAATCTTTATGCAAGGTATTGGTTGAGAAAAACTGGTTCAATGTCACGAGCCGCATTCGCACCCACGACGTTCGGCTATTATTACTACTTTTTATTATAATACTTTTTAATTTTCCCTCCTTTTTGTCATTTTTCAAATTTCGTATAACCTATGTTCTATTCTATCGAAAGGTTAGGTTGAGAGGGAGAGTATTTCCATTTATGTTCATTTTAAATGTATGCAGTATTTTTTCTATTTCTTTGCTATGTTTTAATAATCAATAGAATTAAATCAATATAAATAACATAAAAACTAAAAATTCTCAAAATACGATTAATAACCCACGTCAGAGATCTAAAATAATAAATAAGAAAAACCAAATGTTAGTAATATTAAAAATTCTCTTCGTTATTAATTTTCACAATAATCACCGTAATGAGCGCCTTGTCAACGCTAATCCGTTCAGGCCAGCGACATTGAAATAAAAATTACATGAAAAGAAAATTAATTAATTTTTCATTGGTCATTTCAAGTGTGACCAAGTCTAACGGTAAGTATGAGCTAAATTAGTTCATTTCTTTGTAATAAAAAACGGAAAAACAGGTTTCCAAGAATGCCTGTAGCCGGTTTACAGACGATTGGATTTCGTTGGGGAGCACTGAAGAGTAAAAAAGGAAGCCCAGATTGGCCGGGTATGAATTCTGGCTGAGAGCTCTACTTTTAAACTGAGGAAGAAGTTTTGGACAAAACTTTCCCATTTCCGGGAAATAAACCAGGACCGGCGGTCAACCTGGCCAAGAACAAAAATCGGGAAAAATATTGTTTTCCGTTTTTTTGTGACATATTCGCAATTGCTTTATATATTTCACTTACACTTCTGTTAACTGTGGAAAAATCACTTTGTCATAGCCAATATAAAGAATAAAATTCAATATTGATACCATACGTATAATCATCACACAAAATATATATTATATAAAACATTCATCACATTCCACTGATCAAACATTTCTAGATAGTCTAATTCTATGTTCCCTAATTATCACCGTGAAAGGATAATCAGCCCGAACCATTACCCATTTTTTCCCATGGTCCGCTCGATTTCACATCAAAGAAGCCAGCTCCTCATGTAAAAATGTCTTTCCATCCCGTCTTCCTCCCCCCCCCCCTCTTCAACAGAAAACATCAGTATCTCACTGGCCACCTCAACACGACACCCAACAATGACACATCGACACAGAAGACAATCACTGTGAGTGAGGACAAATACTTTGATTGAATCCAAAATTTCTATCATTGTATAAATTCATTTTTTTCGCGTCCTACATGTATTTGCAAAATTTAAACAATCTTTATAAATATTTATGAACTCGATAAATATAGGAACGTTGATACGATAAAGAAAACGTTTTTCTGAAACCTACATCACACCAGACTGCTTCTCACGAGTTCTAAATAATTAGACTATTACTATTGACCACAAGAAAGACTAAACTGGGATAAAAGCCTTGAAAACTGGCTAATTGTATGACTTATGATCATACGGTTCATTAATTTGATGGAGAAAAGCTATAAAAACTTAATTGTTAAATTAATATTCTTGCTTTTGAGCAGGGTAAAATTCAGAGGAGTGATCGATGACGAGATCTCAACCCACTCCTATACAAAAAGGGTATATTCAACGATTATTTGAACAATGACCCGATTTGAATGTTACGAGGAAGGAATTGCCACTCTTTCGATATAACGAATTTCTCCGTTTAATGGGGACTTAACTTAGCGGGAAAAGACGACCCGGGAAAAGAGCAACAACAGTCAATCTTCTCATTCTTCATACCAGACCGCTTCTCACGATCTCAAAATCATCGTTGTCGGTCACTAAACAGCAAATAATTTATTGGACTTTGGATTCGATTTACTGAATTCACGTGTGGCTGAAAGAGTTTGAAGCCCTGTTGTGTTTGATCCTTAAATCCACTTGGGTGCATGTGTTTAGTGTATTGAATAAGAATTTTCATGTTCTCAAACGATAGTTTAGAAGAGCAGTTTAGAATGTGCGTCCGTATAGTCTTGATATTTTACTCGAGAGTATGGTGACTGTTTAATCGTCTTTCTAGATAACTGTAAAGTATGATACGATGTTTATTATAGGAATAGAAATTTATAGTAGATTTGAGAAGATTTTTTAAGTAATGAAAATACGATTGAATTTGTTTTCATCGGTTTTGCGTCTTCAAAAGGCCACCCCTTGTTTCAGACTCTGAAGTCGTTGGGCAAAGCAGGACCCCCCCCCCCCCCCAAGGCCGAGTCATTGTTGGATAAGAAGATAAACGTATAATTAGCGAATACACAATATATGGCATTATAGTAAAAAGAAAGGTTATTAGTATAGAGGATACTCAGGGGAGGAGTCCACACACTACCTCGAAAATAATGTTGATTAACAAAAATGTAGAGCCATTTTAAAAAAAGGCAAAAACGTTGCCCTAACTCGTTTAAACGCATATCCCGATCATAAATGGAAAAGACAAAGGATAATAGTGAATGGTAAGGGCGTAACCCCTCATACATATAGAGCTGGTAACATTGTAGCACCGAGTTAGGCCCTATCAGGGTTAATGACAAGGCGTTTACTAGGGCCAATTAGGACCTTAAAGTACTCCTTTGCTTGCCTTTCCGTACTCGTATAACATACCCATGTCAGTAATCCACCTCATCGCTTACGATTATGAGATCGTAAAACCAAGTTCATGTTTATTTATAGTGTAACTGTAATTAATTTAAATTTATGATCTTTAAAGGGTTTCATTATAATTAAATCGTGCATGAAATAATCGCAGTGTAATTTTCCACTGTGTACAAATCCATTGGTTAAATTTGATGTAATTAAATTAAGTTATTGTATTTACGCACAAAAATGAGAATCTGTTAAAAAAGGCTCGATTTAAAACACCGACGTTGGATTAAAAAAGTGAGATAAAAGAATCGAGCAGGAAAGAGACAGTTCAGCCTGTCTAAGCTTTTGAATAAACACTTGAATATGACCATAGAATTTTCTCTTTGATCAAGATTTTGTTCGTGTGCGTGACAGAAAGAGAGTGATTTACATGAAAACTTTCAAAGAAATCCGTTTTGCCACATCCTGCCTATTGGAACATTTTACCATTTTGCTATATCTCACGTTAACGCCCCATGGGATAATTATCAACTATAGATTTCTTAAACTTGTATCTGAACTTACGGTACTATAAATAATAACCTTCTAACATCACAATTTAAAAAATATACCAAAGAATTCAAAAGAGTGATTACAATCATTCTTAGTAAGAAGACTAAACTGCGCAAAAGTAAAAATATTTAAGTCACTTATTCTTATTCTATTAAATTTACTTAATTAACCAATATATTTTAGTTAGGTGGACAAAGGAATATATAAAATGCAAACCAAATACAAAATTGTTAACCTTGATTGTTAATAAAAGATTTACTAAAGAATAGTATTAGATATAGAAGAAGATTACTGATTTTGTAAACTAACACCTTTTCTTGTCTTTTCTCCATTTTAATGGAGCTGTATTCTCTTTAACCGTGGAAAGATATCTTCTTGAATCAGAAGTTCTCAGTATTATTGTGATAATGAGTCATTGATGTCCCGGGCAAGTATATCGCAGAGGTATGCTTTCGAGGATTATACACCCATAGACCAAAAAAGACGGGCTACTTTATTTTTTGTTTAATTTTTTTTTAAAGACAATTGATTAAATAAATAAACAGATAAATAAGAAATGAGGATTGATTGATTTGACTGGCGTTCTACTAACCACGCAAAATTAGGTCTCGTTAGCTTTTCTTCCACCTAACGTGAGTTATGGTGTACATTATGCACAATTTAGTACTCTTTTTGTCTTTACAAATAGAATGCAAGAAATGAGAGAGAGAGAGAGAGAGAGAGAGTGTGTGTGTGGGAGATTCGGACTGTGAAATAAATAGAGAAAACTATGCCTAGAGAGCTTGTTAGATAAATAAATAAATATTTTGATAGAAAGAAAGAATGTGCGAAAGGAAGAAAAACCGTCAGAAAGAAAATAAATAGATGAATAGATAAAGAAAGAGATAAAGAGAGCAAGAGAAAAAATGATAGCTAGTTAGGTTATCAGACAGGTAGATAGATAAGGAGAGAAAGAGAGAGAGAGATGATATTGGCAGTGATTATGCACGACAACTCAATAATTAGATAAATACTCTAAAAAGAAAGAGAAATAGGTAGCGGGAAAGAGAGTAAAAAAGTTTATGTAGGTGTGTGAAGGATAGATACAAAAATTAATAAATTTCTACATAGATATGTATATCAACTGAGAGCTATATATGCTATATATATATATATATATATATATATATATATATACAGAAGCTAAAGAAAGAAGAATGAACGAAAAAGAAAGGAGGATGCTGTGAGTTATGAAGAGATAGATTTATCATTACAAAAATAAATAAGTGGAAGATAAGGAATGAGAGAAAACTCGTAGGTAGATAGTGAGCTCTTAAGTTCGTATATGAGTGAGGGAGGGAAAGAATGGAAAAGAACTTTCGAGTTTCCTTAGCATTTAATCTTATTTTTTGTTATTAAGAAATAATATCTGGAAGAATTGGGTTAACAATGATTAATTATTGCTATACAAATTCTATTAAAATCCCAATTACTAGAAAAGCCAATTATATTTCTCAATTACAAGTGATGATAATGCTTTTTAAAATCACCCTCATCACGAAGCCAATGTGTATTGAAAACAATTAGTTTATTTCTATACATTACTTCTAATTTTCTAATCAATCCTTTAATTTGTTTGTATTGAAATGTAAAGCCGTACACTAAATGTGTTTTAATTGACACTGGCAGGAATTAAATTGGCACACCTAAATTGTACAAATTAACAAATTGTTTATTAATTAATTTGTAAAATGTTCATGTCAGTTAGGTAGTTATTTCAATTGTAGTTTTAACCGTACGACGTTTTTAAAGTGCAATTACTGACTGATTTAATGGTCTTTCGTGTTTTTCTCTCGGCATTTCATTATCAACGAGGTCAATTAGTATGTGTGCATTAAGAACTCTTGAATTTCAGCTGTTTTACGCGCATTGTACAGATAAAAGGGTTAGTTATAGTTATATAGCCTTAAGGTAATGATTTCACTTAAAGTGTATTTAATGTATAGTAAAACGTTTCAACCATTTCCCCACTTTTCTTAGACAATCGATGTGTGTAATATTTCAGGAGGGTAGTGGTTTCACGAAAGATCATTTTCTTCCGTGTACGTATGTGATTTGTTCAAGCTCGGGTGAAACTTTTCTGTTTAACTCCCGTTCCAAATGGGCCGCAGTCTACCAGTACTTTTTCCAAGTACTCCGGCGCTGGATAGGATTGAACGCCGATTGGCCGACCTTCGCCGATAATTCTGTAGTGTATCGGAGAGGGAGCGATCGGTCATTGAGTGATATGTGTAAGCCGTTAGAACACCTAACTGATCGAACCTCAACCCTTCGACATATATAATGGAGGCCAATCTTTCTAATGGCAAACCCCTTCTGAATTATACAGATATTTAACGGATTGCCACTCGGCGTTAACCTCCGCAAAGCTTACCCTGTTGAATATCAATTGTCGGCTATTTGGGCCAATTTCATGAATGAGATTGTATTTACCCTAATGTAATTCAGAAAAGTGAATAGAACCCAAATATGTGTATACATACGCATTTATATTTTCCTTTCCGTTGATCTCTTGTAACATCGGAAAAAGAAAAAGTCAAACGTTTTCTTCCTTTTATCATAAAACTTTACTGTTTGCCGTTAAACTGAAACCGATTTTACGCTTTATAACATGGGTAGCCATAAGAGCCGGGAGAGGCTACAATAAGTATTTCCACAAGCCACCGAGGTTTTGAAAGATCGATATCACATCAATCAGTGGGTTTGCCTAGGATTCTTTTAATCCCAACGTTTTCTCTTGATTGTTCGAGTCGGGGATTAAAAGACAATCAGACCTTTCAAAGCGCCTTACTAACCGTGAACGTCATGAACCCAAGCCAACGTAATAAAAAAATTAAGTAATATAAAAATTCTCCTCTCTCTCTCTCTCTCTCTCTCTCTCTCTCTCTCTCTCTCT